>JAVSBV010044933.1:0-11122 GCA_033117975.1 Parotocinclus spilosoma
AGGCCTGAAATGCAGTAATGAATATGTATTTATTTACAACAAAAATGGAGTTTATCAGAGAAAATATTAAACATTCTGCAATAATATAAAAGCAAAGTACATATAAGGAACACTCCATTATCAATTGTATTAATCTTTCCTGAAGCGTTTTCAGATTACCAAAGTTTTAATGGCACAGTGTTTTTAAGAAGAGCTGCTTTCTTTACTGTCTTCCTGCATCATTGGTAATGTTTTTTTTCTTATTCCGACAAGTATTCCGACTAATCGAGTACATCCCATGGCGACTAGTCCATGCAACCCCTAATGGAAAGTTCATATAAAAATACACAATTTTTTACATTTAATTTCACTGCAGACAGCATGATCCTGACGTATTTCATGTTTTGTCTGTACAACTTCTTCATTTCAGGCCTGCAGCACATTCTAAAACGGTAAAGCATTTACCACTTTGTAATGTTGTAATTCCTGTTGTAAATATTTTTTTTTTCCCAAAAAAGACCTGAAATAATGATTCATCTGACTACAGCACACATTTCCACTCTGCATCCCAGATGCCTATGGAATCAATCCATCTTCTGGTCATGGTTAACATTGGGCTTTTTTTTGGCATCGTAAAATTTTAAGTAGCATTTCTGAATATAAATTCAGTTTATTTTAGCGCTTGACAAAGGTTTGCCAAAGTAATATCTTTCTTGATTCTTGATGCAGTGATGTCTGGCGGATTTAAGATCACAGGCGTTAATCTTTTGCATCTTTGTCCCTTAATTACCTTTGTCGATTATGCATGAATCGCAATGATGCCAATAAATATCCAGATTTACCAAAAGAAAACCAAACCATATATGTTTTCAGAAAAGACATTCTTTATTGTTCATTTACTTCTTTAGTGTAGCAGTTCTAACTTTACATTGCAGTCCTATCTTATGTCAGAAAATATTCTGTATCATTCCATACACACAATTGTATTTGTTCTGATATATTTTTGCAACAGTGATGGAAGTGCTTGCTTTCCACAACATGTTATGCTCCAATATGTTACAGTATTTTTGAAGGACAATGTCTGCATATACACTACACTGACCTTGTTATTCTAATTAAAATGAGTGCTTAATTAAATATTGTTTGTTAGCTATTTAACATTCTTGTGTGGTTGCTGCAACCTTACGTTGGAATATAGTATTTATACTGATTTAGTTCATATGATGGATTTTACTTTATCAATTGTGTTTTGTGACTGTTCATACAAATTCATCTAATCCTCTACCCTAGAGGTATCTGTGTCCTTCGAGAGGGGTACCTCAGTGACATACACATTCCAGGGGCCATTCTCAGTCATGCAGAACAGGACAGTCCAGGTTTCCTCTCCTTCTTCTGCATACAGCAAGTCTAGAGACAACATGGCACTCAGCTTTCTCACTACACACACTCCTGCCATGCTTCTTACTATCAACACTTTTACACAGCAGTACACAGCCATCATCCTGGCTCACAATGGTAAGGAAAACTTGATTTTGTTAAAAATAAAATACTTTACTTTGACCAATTAAACAAGTCCTGTTTACATTTTAATAAGTACTTTTTAAGCACTGACTGTATTGCAAAATGTGGAGTCACACAGCAAATATTAAATCACATTTAGATTGTGTGCATATAAGTGTTAACAGTAACAGCTCTGGGGATACTCTGGAAATATGCCAGCCCACCACTGCAGAGACCCTGGTCCAGATGATGCCTTTAAACCAGGTCGGGTGTCACACGTAGACATTTTCAGAAGTGCATAAGCGAGATGAGGCTGGTCAGGCGATCGTACCTCATTACTGCAACAGAGACTCTAATTCTGCTAATCATCCCTTTCTTCAAACATATTGAGTGTAATGTGAGTGGTGTCCAGTCTTATCGTAAAATGGCCAGTGTATCTATATTCAATCCCATTACCATTCAGAACTTGAACTTGGTTTAAAAATAATGAACAAATTGTATCAGCTGTGTCCTTGTTTAGTTGGAATTAACATATGTATCCACATTGGCTTGGTATGAGACATGCATAGCAGCATTAAGCTAGAATGTACCCCTGCAGCTTTTTTAATTTATTCTTTTTGACTAATAGTTTATAATAATTAAAAAAATTAAAAAATCAGATAGATAATGACATCCCTAATGCACGATTAAACATTACTCATTGGTATGGTGTATGTATATACAGTGCGGAAAATAAGTATTTGATACATTTGTGATTTTGCAAGTTTTCCCACATACAAAGAATGGAGATGTTTGTAATTTTTTATTGTAAGTACACTTTAACTGTGAGAGACAAAATTAAAAAAAATTTAAACATTGTATGATTTTTATATAATTAATTTACATTTTATTACATAAAATACATTTTAGAGACAATAGAAAAACAGAACTTAATATTTGGTATAGAAACCTTTGTTTGCCATAACAGAGGTTAGACGTTTTCTGTAGTTATTAACCATGATTTCTGACCACTTCTCTATAATTATCTTCTCCAGATATTTTAGGTTTTGGGGCTGCCACTGGGCAAAATGTATTTTCTATGGCTGTTCAGGTCTGGAGACTGGCTAGGCCACTCCAGGACTTTGACATGCTTCTTATGGAACCACTCTTTAGTTAACCTGGCTGTGTGTTTCGGGTCATTGTCATTTTCATGCAAGACCCAGCCACGATCAGCCATCTTCAATGCATTTCCTAAAGGAAGGAAGTTGTTGGCCAAAATCTCGTGATGCATGACCCTATTCATCCTCCCTTCAATATGGTGAAGTACAGATAGCCTGGACATTTGCTAGCGTGAGCAGGGGGCCTTTGGATGTGGTTTTAGTCCATAAAGGCGTAGTGTGTTACTAACTGCCATCTTTGAGACTGTGGCCCCAGCTCTCTTCAGACCAAGTTCTAAGCTGATTTCTAACCTTTCTCAGAATCATCCTTACCCCACAAGATGAGATCCTGAAGCCCCAGACTGAGGAAGATTAACAGTTATCTTGATTTTCTTCTATTTTCTAATTTTATTTTTTCTAATTGTGCCAACAGTTGTTACCGTCTCATCAAACTGCTTGCCTATGGTTCAGTAGCCCATTCCAGGTCTACAGTATTGCCCCTGGTGTATTAAGACAGCTTTTTGGTCTTGGGCATTTTCGAGAGGTTGGAGTGTGATTGATTAAGTGTGTGGAGAGCTAGACATATTTACATGCATTTATAATCTTATACATGTATACACTTGTATACTTGTACTGTAACAATTTATGTGTATTCACATTTATTTTATTAAGCTGAAACCAGGAATACGTTTCTAGTGGTTTATTAAGTTTAAAAGGCAAACTTTTGGGTTTTCCATCAATAATTTACATTACATTTTGCAAATATAATGTAATTATAAGTAGCATTGGCAATCCAGGTGAAGAATATGCAACATATTAGTAGCATTTGTATGTTAAATAATGAATCATTTGATTCATAAAATATATGTAAGCTAAACCAATAAGTCTCTATCATCTACAGTAGTCTAAGATTGAAAATTATCACAATTAGCATTGTTGAATCATTAGATTCCAAACAGAGTAAAATGATGATAATGATAATGATGAGATGATCTATTGCAAATAAATTTCTCCTCTGATAGCTGGCGAAACTAGTTTCAAAGTGCTGTCAGCTTAGACTTGGCGAGAGTTTTGAGACTCATACTTCGTACAAATTTACAGAATTAATTTACAGGTGTATAGTTATGGCCCACTGTTTGCTCTTATGCTAGCACCATGGCCTCACAGCAAGAAAGTGTTGGGTACAGTCATGTGGAACTGAATGGGACCATTCTGTGTGGAGTCTGCATGTTTTCCCCGTGTTTGTGTGGGTTTACTCCAGGTGCTCTAGTTTACCCCCACAGTCCACATACGTGTAAGTTAGGTGAACTAGAGATTGCCCGAGACCATTTTGAAATTTATCTTGTACTGATGAAACATGTGTATTGATGTAACCTTTTCCTGTCGTGAATATAGCCCACATAGCCCATACATAGCCCATATCATTACATAAACCAAATAGACAAGCGAATTAGCTCCTCTGCCATCAACGTTTTATATCCAGACCTTTCATACTGAAGTATGGCACAAAGCCTTATCCTTCACGGCATTATTGTATTTTACATTCAGACAGTATTACACTTTAGGGTTGATTTGATATATTCTAAACTGACCCCATTGACCATACAGCACCTTTTAATCTCTCTAGTCTCTCTCTTTAGTCTTTTTCATGGTATATGTGTAGAAGAGATTCTTCTATCAGACCAGACATGTACAAATCTTTACCATATTGCCCCACACTAAGTTCCAAAGCTCTCAATGAATACTTTTAAACAGTTTATAATACAGTAGTAAATATCTAAATTAGATTATATTTCTAATTATGTCTTTATGCATTTGTTCTGGCCAATGTATAATATATCATTCCTAGATGTGGTGGATGATGAAGAGAGAAATGGTCTTTAATCTACTGACAGATGTATCACTTCACTGAGTCACCGGAATGATCTGTATAATTTGTTTGCATCTATTAGGCAGTCTGCAGATTTGGTACCAGTTCCAGAAGCAGCAAAGGCCCAGTGTGTTTAGCCCTGTCCTCAAAAATCTTGCTGATGGCAAGATTCATCGACTCCGGCTTCACAGAGAAGGAAAAGATGTATATGTACAGGTTAGTTTAATTAGTGTAAGTTATGTGTTCAGTATAACTAGCACAACAAGTGTGTATCCAGTTTCTAGTAGCTAAGAAATGTATATTGCCTCATAAAGTTACAATTCAAGTGCTTTTTGTGGGTATACAGTCAATAACTTTAGCACTTCCATTGCTGAACACATTGTGCTCTTTCCACACATTCATCACCAAAGGGTGGCCATAGTACCATCATTAAGCAGTTATTGTAATTGACCATTTTCACCGTAGCAGTGGCACATTGTAATGATATATTATTGTGTTATGAATCACGTTTAGTGTCAATGAACAGTAGCCCTGTGGTCAAAGCTGGATGAAAGATGAAATAAAATGACCGGGGGACATTTTTATACTTGATGTGCCATTTGTCCAGACCAAATCTTCTTGCATATGGTTCAAGTCAGGATTAACTCATCTTTGACCTGCACTATGTTTTTCTTGAAAGTGCGTTGTGTTGTGTGTCTGGGTATCTATTTTTTGAGTTATTTTTATTTATTGTTTTTAATGCAACCCCAAACTAGAAAAAGTGCAAAAATGCATGTAAAACACACAGTATTTATTCAATTTACGTTGACGTTTATTTTAATCCAGACAGTATGCATGTGAGATATTTCATGTTTTGCCTAATAAACATAATTTGGGGGAAAGTAAAGCATTTACCACTTTGTAATGTTGCCATTCTTTTTCACCATACTTAAAAAACAGTTTAGCCAGAGGATACCAAGTGATTTAGAGTTTCAATTGTTAGTTTGTCCCATCTTCTTGTTTTTTCTTCTTCCTATATAATTATTCTTTATTGTTACATTTTAAAAGTTACATTGAGTCTGAATGTCTGTTCTCATACATTTGAGCATACATATAATTTCTGGTTGTGGCTTTGATGGGGATTCCTCTTACTAAATAAATTTATAGCATTTAGGAGACACTTTTATCTAGAGCAACTTACAACTATTTAAATTATAAAATGTACAGTCCAAGCATTTGTTGGCTTGCTCAAGGGCCCAACAGTGGCAGCTTAGCATTACTGCAACTTCAACCGTGGATGTTTGCACAGATAAATGTATGCAATTGATGTGACAATATGAATGCACCTAAGTGCACCTAAATGTATATTTAGAAACATGGTCAGTGAGCTCTATAAGGTAGGTGTACTTAAGTAAAGTGGGGAAACTAAGTATTTGATACCAAACTTGCAAAACATCATGTGGTGAAAACATCATACTGTTGTGCTTTTCTGCAAAGGGGACAGGATGACTGCACCTTATTGAAGGGAGGATGGATGGGGTCATTTATCGTGAGATTTTAGCAAACAACCTCGTTCCCTTAGTAAGAGCATTGAAGATGGGTCGTGGTTGGGTCTACCAGCAAGACACTGACCCAAAGCACACAACCAATAGAACTAAGGAATGGCTCTGTTAGAAGCATTTCAAGGCCATGGAGTGACCTAGTCAGTCTCCAGAGCTGAGACCAATAGAAAATATTTGGCAGGAGCTGGAGCTCAGTGTTGCCTAGTGACAGCCCCGAAACCTAAAACATCTGCAGAGTATCTGTATGGAGGAGTGGGCCAATAGTGTTAGGGCTCACGCTGCCTCTTTTTTGTCTATTTTTATCTCTGGTTGAGGGTATCAGACCTCGACTCCCATGCCGTTTTGTTTCCTGCATCTTGGGTTCGTTCCCCAAATTTTTGTGATTTCCTAGAAACCCCCGTAACAAAAAATTCTTGCTGCATTGTGTGCAAACTTGGTCAAGAACTACAGGAAATGTCTGATCTTCTGGATTAGTTTTTTTAGATTCTGCCTATCTCAAGTGTACCTATGATAAAATTTACAGACCTCTTCATTCATGCAACCTTCAAGGAAGGTGGACACACTTTCTCCCTCTCCTATCTGATCCTGCTTGCTTCTACCGTCTGTCTGTGTACTTTGCTCCTGGACGTGGATCTTCAAAATAAATTTGGAATTATGGAATTGATTAAATGGTCTCTCAATGCTATTGACACCATCATCTTAACAAGAAGCCTTGGCTCAGGGGAGCCTACCTGTCCAGATGAAACTTTTGCTGCTGGATACGTGATGGACACTTGGAAGAACTGGCGGATCATGTGTATGGTGCAACTTCCCGTTGAGGACATTGAGGATGTATTCTTATTCAGAACCTTGATTACGGGGTTTCTGCTGATTGGATTAGGTGTTACCCTGCTATATAGCAAAAATAAAAAAGTTGGATCAGCTGTTCATAGCCCCTTACCACTGTCCAACATGATTGAGAGTGTGGGAAGAGCCGTAGGCACTCAGACTGTGACTTTTACTCGTGGAATGGATTTAATATTGGAGAAGCTATCGGTTCTGAACTCAAAAATGGATAAATTGGACCATTAAGGACCACTATTCATTAGTGTTTTGTTTAAAAATTTAGATAACTCGAGCCAAAACAAGCATCTTATCTGGTTTTCAACACCCATCTTATCTGTTGTTTGGCCTTGAGGCCGAGCTGTAGAGAATGTAAAACTTCCCCAGAAGATTCCACTGCTATGAAAACCTGGCACCTAGCCCTATTTCTCCACTGGACTGCTGGGGCGTGGCTTGCATGGAAGTGTTTTACTGTGTTATAGACATGGACTGGTGCTTTCAAGGAAGAGACTCTTTGGCTCCCTCTCTCTCCCAACCTATGAACACGCCTTCCTTTTTCTGCTTCTTCTCCCAGTTGCATCGTGACAGGTCTGTGTGAGCGCTGCCCACGTCAGCTGCTATAGACCAGATGGGCGCTCGTTGTTGCTGTTTTTTTTTTCTTTCCCTTTTCCCCGTGGCTAGTTTTTCATCAAATGTCATTATATGTGCTTATGCTAAGGAGTTTTTTTTTCGTGCTCACACTCCTCGGAGGACAGTATGTGGGCGGGTTTTTTTTAAATGTTCAATCTTTACCGATGTGTACCATATTCTAGTTTTCCTCAGTTACATCTTCCTGTCTTGTCTCTCCACCCCCCACCCCCCTCCCCACCTTGTTATATTGAATGTTCGGATGGGTTGATGATTCCAATTTCACTGTATATTGTACCTTCTACAATGTATGTGTGACAATAAACTTGACTTGCAAGAGAAAAGAGAAACTTGCAAAAACTTAGCAGTATATCAAATACTTATTTTCCCCACTGTAGATGGCAGACTCATGTTGAATATACTAGAAAAGTAGTATCACCAGTTTTATTATTATTGTATTTTTCTGATATATTAATTTCTGACTTATACACAGACACATTTGTCTGTTTATCATTGTGACGACTTTTTATTGACATAATATTACCATAGCTAATTAATTATAAACCTGCATTTAACTTTAGCCTTTGTAACCTAAAGCAAATTGTTTGGCTCTTTTCGTTTTTCGAAAGATGGTAATTAGCACTTGTCCTTGTGAGTACCAGCAAAATGTCCCCACAAGGTAAAAAAAAAACCTTTTGATATCCTTGTGGGAACATTCTGAAATCCTTTTGGGGATAAATAAAGCATTATACCGATCTCTCCGTCTGTCTGTCCATCTGTTACAGGCTAACTGCAGTTGGCTCACCATGGATACTATGCCTAAAATTGATTTTCACTGTTATAAAATTTTAAGCATTAATATATTATTAACAGCTTCATTTTGGGACAATGAGTTATTTATTTGTCATTTGAGATGTATATGAACTGATAATAGAAATCAAATTATATGATTATATGTAGTTAAAGATTATATGTAGTTAAAAAAAAATCCTGGATGAAATGCAAATCTTCTGTTTTAAAGTAAAATGGCAGGAAATCAGCAACCGGGTTTAAGCAAATGGGGTTAAATGGTTTTTATTGCACAGTCATTTCACACAGACAAAAATCAAGTCAAGTAAAGACTAATTAAACGGAAGCAGGCTTATTATCTCTGAAATGTGTGTGTAAAGCAAAACCTCACAATAGCACCCAAAACTCATAGATTATAGTCAAGGCACGAATAAAACAATGAAGAATAACATAAACAAGGTCGAAAATGAGCATATGCTCAAAAAACAAGCATGTGTAATGATTACATTTGTAAGATGGTAATGATTAAATCATTATTGGAATACAAAAAACACAGTAGCAACGAACAGGTTTTTAAATAATTTTCATATAGAATCTTCCAACACCACAGTATAAGTTTTGCTAATTTACTGTTCTCTAAAAATGCCATTGCATTATGTCTAACTGTTTTTCTCCAATAGGTTGATCAGGACAATAAAAAATTTACCCTTTCTCATGATGCTGAATTTAAATCAACGAGATCGTTGACCCTGGGAAAAGTTACAGGTATAATCTGGAAGTATTCTATATTAAAATATTTTTGATGCAATGCTGCATCTGGATAATCTTGAAATACACTTTGAGAATGCTTCATTTGACAGACCTAATAACCTGAATGTGTTTTTAAAGAGTAATAAATGTAATAATCTATTTTGTCTTTGTAGGAAGTGATTTATTAGACGAGGAAGTTGCACAAGCAGGATCAAAAGGTTTTATTGGTTGCTTTTCATCTGTTCAATACAATCACATAGCTCCACTAAAAGCAGCATTGCTGAACAGTGGAAGCTCACTGGTCAGCATACGAGGCCCTTTGCTAGAGTCAAATTGCGGATTGCTTGCTGATTTATCAAGCTCAAAATCTCGTTTAGGTATGATTTTTAAATATTAATCTTTTTTTTTTCTATTTTTAGCCTAAATTCTATTTAACTTTGAGTGTGACGAAAATACTGAACCCTTTCATTAATACAAAATTTGTGATTGACAAAAGGCTTGTGGATAAATTACATACAAAATATATTCCTTCCTCATTTGACAGATCATGAGGAGGATGTGGGTAAAGGTAACAAGCATGGTGAAGATGACACCCAAAGAGACTCAGTAGTAATTGGAGGTAAGTTAATTACCACAATCTGCTTTATTGCACCCTATGTAAGAGTCAGAGTCACTGGAGTGTGAAATGAGCCCAGCAGTATCCTGCAGCACCCTTGGTGGTTTATTTTCTTATTTGTCTTTGGGGTGGATTCTGTTCCTGAAAATGTATAAGCCCTATATTAATTATGTTTTGTCTACTGTTGCAGCGGTAAAGGAATATGTTAATGAAAATTTTCCCAAAGGCATAATGAGTGATTACTTTTAGAAGCTTTGTCTTTTATTTAGCTAAAGACAAGCTGCTGACATATATAACTAACAAATTTTAAACTTGGATATATGATAAATTAGTACACTTCATAGAAGCCCAAATTAGAGACAGTATGGAAAATGGTAATTGATTACTAATAATTCAGTATGTGCTTACATTAGATTAGTGGATTAATGCTGTAGCTTACTATATGAAAGTATATTTACTGTGCTGCAGGCAGGTCAGTCCAATACATGTGCCCTCTTCTTCTGTAGTCATTCCTTTGCAATGTTTTCAGCAAGTGGTTTTGCATTGTCTTGTTGAAGAATGAATGGATGTCCCTGGAAAAGATGATGTCTTGAAGACATCATGTTACTCAAAAGTCTCTATATACCTTTCTGAATTAATGCTGTATTCACATTAGTGTAAATTACCTTTCTAAGGGCACTGATCCAACCAAATACCATGACAGAGAGTGGCTTTTGGACTTTTTTTATACAAGTCCTTTTTGTCCATTTCCATTTATAAAACGGCCAGGAATACTGATTCATCTGACCACAATACAATTTACACTGTGTGATGATTCATGAAATTAAATGAATCTTAGAAAATGTAAAAATGCTTAATTATATGTTTATTATAGGGTTTCTGTTTTGCACAGTAAAGTTTTTTGAAAGCACCGGTAGCCTTGTAATTTAGTTCTTAGCAAAGCTTTCCCAAAGTAATCATTTTAATCAGCTATTGATGAATAATGGTTCTTATTCAGAGATCAGAGTTAGAGATCACAGGTCTTCACTTTATTCTTGTGATCGTACGTGTTATGTACTGAAATTCCCATAGATCTTTTAATTATTTAATAATATCATGCACTGTAAAATTATGAAAATTATGCAACATTTTCTATATATATAAATTATATATTTATATTATATATATTATATATATATTATATATATATTATATATATTTATAAATAATCTTTTCTCCTTAGCTCCTTATACACTCAGTCTTTAGTGGATACTGTTTTTGGATCAAATCATGATTATAATCTCCTGTTGACATAACCTGTTTGAAATCACTTTTATTATAATAATAATAATTATTATTATTATTTTAATAATAATAATAATAACAATAATAATAATATTATTGTTATTATTATTGTTATTATTATTATCTCTAAATTGCTCCTGTCCCATGTTTTGGAATGTTTTGAAGGCCTGAAGTGCAGGCGTAGATGTATATTAACAAATTTATTATA
>JAVSBV010044943.1:0-11120 GCA_033117975.1 Parotocinclus spilosoma
ATTGAAAAAAACTGTGCTTTTCTTTCAAAAATAAGGAAATTTCTAAGTGACCCCAAACTTTTGAACGGTAGTGTAGTTATGTAACTCTTGAAGACCGTAGAGGAGTAGAGCTTACCTTATTCAGTGCTGTCTCTCTCGTCTATTTCTCAGAGCAGCACATATAAATTAGTGATTTAATGTAAAGGTCATACATCTTCCTTTACATTAAATACAGCACCTTTAATAACTGTATCTGTGATCTCGCAAGTCCGGCCCACAACCTCCCAACAACTTTCCGAAAGTATTTATACCAGACAGGTTGGAAAGCCCCTGCATTAAAACACAATGAGTTGTCTTGTCTTTGAGCTAAAGCTATATACATTTAAAAAGACTTTACATAGTTATGGTTGTGTGTGCCAACAGTTTAAACATACCTTACTGAGTGACATTTTTTTTTTTGGCTTGGTTGAACTGTTTAATCAATGTGAAGTGCATTTGTGTGTGTATTGTCAGGTAATGTATTGGTTTGATTTGAACGTCGGAGGACAATTTATGAATAATTCAGAAATCTGTCCATACGATTCACAAATGTTTTATTGGAATTGAGGTGCCTATAGAAAATCTTCATACCCTATTGAAATAATTGCTTTTTGTCGCATTGTACCATGAACATTGAAATGAATAATGACTTTTTCTTACTGTATTTACATAGTAGTATACTCATAATTAAGATGACAATTCTGATTTAATTAGTAAAATACCTGGTTTGGATAAGCAATCAGTCCTTCACAATAACCATTATGATCTTACTCAGGTCACCTTCTAGATCAGACACCAGGCTAATAGTGGTTTCAATCACTTCTTGAGGATTCCACTACTAGTAGTGCACAATAACACAAACATTGACCATGACTGGAAAGGTATTTTCAAAAGGCCTCCATGAAAAAGTTGTGGAAAGAAACAAGTTACGAGAAGGATACAACCTTGCCAAGATAGGGTCGTCCTTCCAATCTGCATGACTGAGCCAAAAGGATACTAGCAAGTATGTATGGTCCTGTAGGAGCTTGGACTTTCTGTTCATGTGACAACAATATCACAAACTACACAAAGCTGGCGTGTATGTCAGGGTGGCAAGAAAGGAAAAAGTGCCACAAGTCTCATTTGTGCTTTGTTAAAAATCACTTAGAAGACTCGAATGCCATGTGATGAAAAGGATTTTGCATTATTTACATTTACATTTAAATTATTGAGGAGAACATGCAAATTTCTGCTAGACACCTAGGGCAGGAGATTCATGTTCCAGCATGACAGCAACCCTAAAAACTAATTTACCATGAAAACTGTGGTGTGTGTATGTATATATATATATATATGTATATGTGTATGTGTGTGTGTATATATATATATATGTATGTATATACATACAGTCTAGTCACACCCTAAAAACAAAAAAGTGACTTGGTGGAATAATTGAAGTCAGAGTCCTGAATTTATGTCCAATAGAAAATCTTGAAGCAGAGCAGTGCAGTCATCAAGAAATTTAACTGGACAATTTTGAAAGGAAGAAGGTGCAAATATTCCCAAATCTGTTGGTAGCTGGTGGCACACATCCAAACAGATTGTAACAAAAGGTGGCTTTACAAAGTACTACGCCAGGGGGCTTTCCAACACTGTTTTTTTGGATATTTATTTTGTTTATTCGTTTTCGGGAACAATTTGCAATCTCATTGCATAATTGTTGTATGGCAAAACATGTAGGGAACCCCCCCAATTAAATTTTCACTATTATTATACATGGTTCAAAATAATTTAAAAACAGTCCAACAGTTAGTACCATTCTCATTCTCACCACTCATTTGAGTAATGGGACTGAATGGTGGGAGTTATCCTGGTGTGATTCACCTCCATGTCATTATGAAAGACCATATGATGGTCAGTGACGTCTAGTGGTGATTTTGTGTAAACCGCTGTGGTAAAGATGATGGCATTGGTGGGTGATGATTGTTTTCTATTATTCAAAGATGTGTGTTCACATTTGCCATAGATTGGTTACTTCACCCCCACTCTTAAACCACTTCTTCTGTGTTCAGAAATAATCCACTGGTGTTTTTGAAGCAGTGTTTTTGAGGTTAAACTCTGGTTTAATATGGCATCATTATAAGCCAGGGCATACGTGCTGTGTTGGGAAATATCTAATAAGTAAGAATGGCTTATTCACACAAATTTAGGCATTGTTATATTAAATAGAATAGCATACAGTGGGTGACAAAAGCCTGAGACCAGTAATGAAAATGCTTACATTTGCCATTTTTCTCTAGTGTAAGGCAGGTTAATTTCATTACAAATCATGTAATCAGCAGAACATTTTGTTTAAGTGAAAGTTTTAATCTTTTCCAGTAATATTTCAAAACATGATTTGATTTTACTGAATGAAACATAAAACACATTTTGATCAGCTATACTAGTTAATTTTGTAATATAGCTGGTTTGGATAAGTGATTAACCTCATTGTAACTATTATAAACTTGCTCAGGTACAGCTTCTGGACCACACACCAGGTTAACTGCCCCCCCCCCAATGGAATTTAAGTGTTTAGATATCTTACTTCAGAATAAAATTGAATTTGAAATTGGTCCTTGTGAATTGTTCTAATAGTTGTGCATGATAACCTAAAGAATCCATCATGGTTGGAGATGATTTAGGACTAGGATTCAAAAAGAATCAAGAGTCTTATTATGAAGTGGAAGGTAGGGTTGGGCGGTGTTGACGTTTTGTTGTAGTGTGGCATACTGTATTACCACCCTGGGGGTGAGGTGGTGCTTTACAGTACAAATGACAGTATTCACAGATTATATTACAAAACTGAAACAATCCGCCAACAAAACATCTAAAAAACAGGGATCCTTAACAAGGCAGGTGCATCGTCTGGCCATTTGACCAGGGTACCACCCTTTATTAAAGTATTTATTTTAAAATAAAACAGCCAAAATGAGCAGTCCTCTCTGTCAGGTCTGTGTGTCAGTGTTTGTCTGATAGCAGGAGCTCTTTTTAGTGAGTCATCAGTACCAAATAACTTAATAATTGTTCAGTAAGTTTGGTATACAAAGATTAAACATGAAAACATCACACAGGCTAATACACTGCACATAAAAACGAGGGGACATTTCAAAATTAATATGAAGTGTTCATTTCTTTAAACAAGATCACCAGAATAGCAAATGAAAAGTCAAAGAAAGTCATTTGATTACACAAATGAGATGCAAACTCCAATTATATTGATTAAATTGTAAGTGTGATAATCATGGGAGTGAACAGAAGCATGTTAAACTGGATGAGACTACCACACATTGACTGTTCAGTTTTTATGGGATCCTCTTTATATTCATTTTGAAATAGCCCCTTATTTCTGTGAGCAGTGTATTGCACGTGTATGCAACATTTTATTTATACTGAACATTGTAGTGTTTTGCCCCAAACACTAAATAGACATGGTGCATGTGATCCTTATACACAAATGAATGTCACAAATGTTACAATGCTACTGTGATCACGGTGTTCTGCCACAACCATCCTAACATTCTGCCTCAGTTACAAAACAAGGTTGTACTTTCTTTTACTTAAGAGTCAACCTGTTTGCACATTTAGGAGAGATGGCAGAATGTGAGAATTCCCATTATTTGGCCAAAAGAATACCTTTCTTCTTTAATATTTCTGCAATTTGCATTGGCATGCTGGATATCAGCTTCTGGGCAAAATCCTGAATGATGGCAACCTGTTCTTACCTAGCTAATGACAGTTTCTGAATTTTTGTTTGTCCACTCTCTTATCACTTTTGCCTTGTGACGTGTTGCTCCATCGTGCTTATTTATGGCAGTGTTCTTGGGCACAATTTTGAGCGAACCCACTCCACTGGATGAGAAGCAACTCCACAAATAAATAATAGTAAATAACTTTACCTCAGTCCTCTGCAGTCCAATCCATATACAGTCGAATCCGGTTAATGGGACCAGCCGCTTATTCAGACCGAACAAATCCTATTATATACGTGTAATGTCATTCGCTTATTTGGACCAAAATTTTGTTTAATCGAACCGAAGAACATGAGAGCGAATAAGAAAAAGAAGCCACAAGTCGCCACTTAGAGCGGATGCAAAGCTCAGCGAGTCAGCGATTTATGGGAGGATTCCTGAGCTCCTCGGGAGAATTTATTTATAAGTTCAGGAAATCTGAAAAGTTGTGTTGACAAGAGTAAAACCAGCAGGAGGTGAACATTTTAGATGTTTGTGGTGATTTTGTTCAAGTGCAGTACATCAAGAGAACGCGTCAGATCCCACTGGATTTTGGAAGTTCTTCAAACGTTGACTGGAATTTAGTAAGAACTTGTTTTTTACAGTATTATGCTTTGCATGCTGAGTACCTATACATTGTGTTGTAGATCGTTTCGAAAACCTTGTTTGCCAATGTATTTTTCAATGACCAAAGTTTGTAAGCAACAGTAGTTCTTGTTTGTACTTCTTCACACCAAGCCATCCTCCAAAAGCCTTGATCTCAATGTGTTCAGATGCACTCACACCTGAACTCTGCTGTTCCTGAGCAAGCTATGCACTGGTGGTAACAGAAGAAAACTTAAAAGCACCACTACCCTTTTAAATCAGCCAGTCTGCTCTTCTAATCAGAATGACAGAGTGATATCAGCTGTCTTGTTTTCATTAAACTTTTCTTCTCAGCTAATATGATCACTGAAATGATGTTAGCAGAACACTTTGTGGAGCTGAAATGCAATAGCTGAAATTCAGTATTTTTTTGTGATACGGTCATTTTAATGGCAGGGAATGACTTTTAATTGAATTCATCACCATAAACTGATGTAGCAATATTTGTGCCATTTTAAAAACTTTTGGCCACGACTGTAAACAATGGATTGTGTCAAGTAGTTCTTGTAGGGATGTATTCATCTTTTTAAAATTTAGCTAGACTTCATGAAATGTATTTTAAACTTATTGTATTTAAATAATAAGTGCCGGTATAATAACCAAGTTTTCATTTGGAAAATGGTAAACTGCTCAATATATTTTAGGAAGCCATTTACAACACTGTTTAAAGATGCATATACAATCCTGAACCTTAAAATGAACTGGTGCCATGTCTAGGGTGGTCCCTCAACCTATGCCCAGTGAAATCCAGGACAGAGCCCAGACTTACTTACAATCCTGAACAGGATGAGAGGGTAAACCGAGATGCTTTGATCTTGAAAATGATTATATTTAAATTTTGGTTAAAAAATTGTTTATAATATAACTACAGTTAGAATTGATGATTCTATTATTGTTGATTTATTAGAACATTCCTAGTGTAACAAACTTTATTGAAAAACCACCATGAACTCAATACTAATCATGACTGTAGTCTTGCATGTCCTGGGAGGTATTTATTTTTGACATGGGCCAGCTGTTCATGATCCTACTTCTGATTACACTTCTGATTTTTTAATTATAACTTAACATTTAACTTGACATCCAACATGGATTATTTGTATTAAAAGTTGCTTTTAGAAATACATTGATATAGTAAGTGATACACTTTGAAAGCCTAGATGGTTCTATGAAACTTGAATGATATCATATAATACTATTGTGGTTAAGACTAGAGGGGTATTGAATTGCAAAATTGTAGTTATACAGTATTTACTAAGCCTCTATTGGCTTCCCTTGAGCCTTTCCTTCCAAATGAGCCATATTAGCCTAGTCCAGTATTCGATTTGAGGCCATTAAAGCCGTTCCATAACGAACGCGACGCAATAAAATGCTAGGCTATTGTTGTATTTTCAGTCAAAATCTCAAACATGCAAGTTCAAGAGCTTTATTCCTACTGTACAAATTACACTGTGATACACTGTGTTTCCTCTTGGTCTGTTAGGAACAGTGTTTTTGGTCTCTTCTCTACTTTTTAAATAAACCATTTTTTTAGTTTATCTAAACTATTTTTAGCATTTGGTTAGTGAACGTCAGCCACTTGCAAAAGTTCACAAAAATCTAACAGTGTGTAAATCAAATAACTTGCCATCTGAGAAATTGCATTTCTTGTGGAATGTTCCATCATTAAACATGAGCTTAAATTTATGTACATTCTTCCGAATAAACAGCATAAAAAGTGTTGCGTATTCTGTGTGTAACAACAGTCTTTAGAGTGAGTGTTATCTTTGTTGTATCTTGTGTTTGTTGGTGTAGAATTGGTTACATGCTAGCTGTGGTGAATATGTGGGAGCTTCTTCACCCCATGTCTTTCTCTGGCTTTAGTAGAAGATGAACGGAAAGACACACGACTGCTGTTAGGTCTTAGTCTGGATGCCCGGGCACGCTATCTGGCATCCTCCAGACGCTTTACAGATGCATGCAGGGATTACCGGCACGCTCTGCAGATCTGTCAGGAGGAGAATGGAGAGGCGCATCCTCAGGTATCCAACCACACATTTCCAACATTATCTATCATCTGTTTACACACTGGGCTATTTCCCTTTGTCACTGCATCAACACAACCACACTTAAACACCAACTTTGACACCAAGCCAAGCCACATATGCTATGTGAACTTTTTCTCAGGGAAAGGTTCAAAAAAGCAAACTGATTTATTGCTAGGACATAATACACTCTCTGTCAAAAAATAAACAAGCAGATAGAAATGTTGGATTGCTGCGAATCTCAGCATGCAGTTATGTAAATGATTACAGGTGTGGTCTAAGAGACATAAATGCTTAATTGGTGATAAATCTAGTGACCGATTAGGCCAAGGAACTGTTCCAATCTGGCAGAGGTAATAATGGTTGAAGCCTTGCTGTGCTTGGGTGAGCATTGTTCTGCTGAAAAATGCCAGATGGAAGCCTTACCATGAGACTCAACACATGGCCGCAGGATGCCCTGCACCTATTACTGATCTGTTAGTGCCCCACATATCATTATTAAGCGTGACCAGCTGTTGTATGCGATGCCTCCCCAGATCACCACAGCAGCAGTTGGGGCAGTGTGTTCAACATGTGTACCCTCACTGAACCACTGACCCTCCTAACAACACCTAACATCTAGGTCAGATTGGCTTACCAATTACATCCTGCTTCTTATTATCCAATGATGCACCCCAAGAGTCTGGGTCAGAATGTCTTTAAGTATGTAGTTGAGGCCTGTCTAGCAATTAACAATCTCTCACAAAGAGGTACACTACCCACAAGTAGCCCCTGGGAGCCTTTTTGTGGTGCATTGAGGGAAGTACTTTTGCTCCCTGTTGTGGCAAGTCCAAATGTCTTATCAGACCACATCAGATGTCAAATGACCTGCCACTGACGTACCTGAATGCCGAGTTTAACAGCAATCTGACATTTCTATCTGGGTGCATTATTCTTTTAGTCAACAAGTGTATTTTTATCAGCAAGGCAAAAACCTGTTAAGCTGGGTATTAAAGATGTGGTGCTCAAACTGACATCAAAGAAGAAACTAGGTATTTAGGATTTAATTCAGGTTCTTTTTCACTATACTAGTATTTACTATTAAACACTGACAAGCCCAATAAACCCCAGTAATGATCACCCATAAAGAGAGCTGACAGCTGCCTTTTAAATAAAGTGATATTAAAACCTTTTTATGTGTGCATTCCAGACACTGGTACTAATGAGTGATTTGGCCACAGTACTGGACCTGCAGGGAAAGCACGATGAGGCACTGGCTCAAGTAAAGAAGGCTGTAGAACTGGGCCAGGCAGCCAGTCATCCTGACCAACATGTGCTACTGGGAAACCTGGCAGGCATTCTAATGCATAAAGGTAAGAAATCATGATAAAAAGAAAAACAAGAACATTAGTTGGCACTGATATAGTTCATCTATCACGTAATAATAAATAGATTCAATAGTTTTCTTAAATATAATATTTATTATTGTTACTGGACACCATTGTTTTTTAAGGTCACTGATTTACTGATTTAAAAAAATTGTTGGATTAGGGAAACTCTTAATATTTTAAGAATAACCTCATCGTATTAAGTACTTTTGTGAAGATTTTCTGAAGAAAGAAATGCTAAATGTGAAACTTTTGTGGAAGTCTAACTTCATTAAATCCTTTACATCTCAAATTTTACAGTTAGGCCACAGATTAGCACTTTCAGTTTCACTTTCGACTGTATTCTCGAAATAATCGGACTTTATTCTTGGCATACTAGTTTATTCTGAAAATATTATAAGAATATTTATTCTTTAAATGTACCAAGTTTTTTATTTTTTCTAAAGGGCTGTCATATGATACTGATTATGTAGTTTATGATTTTAGTACTATGGCTTTGATCTGGATATAGGGCTTGGTTTTGATTTGGTCTTAAACTGCTTAAGCTCAAAACCCCTTCTTGAATTTAGCACTGCTAAATTCCTATGATGAAACAAAGCACACAGTACACACTGAAACACCTACCGACCTATCACAGGGTTCTATAAATGCTTTACATTGGAATCTCTACCTCTGATACAATCCCTGGCCCTCAATAATTGATGTTTCAGTTGATGTTTAAGCTGGCTTAAATAAAATCATTTATGTATCTGGACATACAGTATTTTGTTTCTGAGGGAGGGGAGGCTGAGGGTGGAGTCATCCCCCAGTTCTTTAGCAATCATGAGGGACTGAGATAGTAGAGCTCACTAATCAGAAGTGGTTCCATTTATGTTTATCGGTGTAGATTAGTTCATTCCAGTATTTAGAACCAATTATAATTTAGTGTGTTGTCAAATGTGGTTGTTAATAGTAATATGTTGAAAACTTTTTGTATCCCAGGTGAGTTCACAGAGTCCATGAAGCTGTACAAAGAGGCTCTGGCACTGGCACAGGAAGTGGGAGATTCTGAGACCATCGAGCAGCTTGAGGAGGGACTAAAGGAGCTAGGTCAACGCAGGGAGAACAAAAGCAGGAGTACAAGTGAGGAGCCAGCAGCTGCCGAGTAAGCACACCCTTACCCAAAACTGTGAAATCCTTCCTTCAAATACACTCAGAGGAAGTGTGAGGAAGCACATGATCTTTTATCATCATTATTCTATGTCTGATGGCTGTGAGACTTTGACGCATTTACCATACAAGGATCTTCCCCAGTTTGTGAAGCCTAGTTATGTGTCAAGATGTCTAATAGTGTTGGTTGTTGGCAATTCCTCAGGAAAACCTGAATCTTCTCTAAATATGTCTGGTCTGGATATATATGAATGGAAAAAACACAACCGCAAATCAGAAGAATTAGGGACAGTATAGAAAATGTATTTACATACAAAAAAAACCGTATATTTGCTTTAATTAAATTGTAGACAGTTTAAACACAAGATATTTCATGTTTTATTTGAGAAGCTTTATTTAAATTGTGAATATACTCATTTCCCATGACACATTAAAAAAAATTGGGATGGTAAGCATTTACCACTTTGTTGCCATTCTCATGTTACAGAGGATACCAAGGCTATCAGATGAAGGCTTTCAGTTGTTTTGCCCCATTTTCCTGCACAAATGTCGTATGATGTGCAAAATTATGGGTTTGCTCCACACATTCTCGATTGGAGATGGATCATTACTGCAGGCAGACCAGTCTAGGACCTATACCCTCTTCTTCTGGTGTCATGCCATGTGGAGCATATGGTTTTGCATTGTCTTTTTGAAAAATGCACGGACGCCCCCTTTTTGTTGCACAGTACAGTTTTAAGTGGCATTTGTGAATGTATTTCTGTATTGTAGTGCTTGATAAAGAAATAATTTGCTCATGTGGTTTTATCAGCTATTGATAGTTTATTGATCATTATGCACTGTAATAGAAGAACTATGTAACTCCCTTCCAATCTTTCTTTGAGGAACATTTTTTTAAACATATCAATATATTTTTCACACATTTGTTGACAAACATCTTCTGGCCATATTTGCTCCTCAAAGACTCAGCCATTTATGGATTCAGCTTCCGTATCAAATCATGATTACATTTGTTTGAAATCACATCATTGTTTAGTTATTTTTTTATATTATTACTAGCCTGCAATTACCCATGTCCCCTTGCAGGCCTGAAAGGCAGGAATGCATGTGTATAAACAAATTAAGTTGACAAAATATGAAATATCTTAGGTTCATGCTGTTTGCAATGAAATGTAATTGCAATAAACATTTTTTGTTTTTTATTTTATTTCTTTTTCAGTATTGTTTTCTGGTTTTTGACTTTTTTTTGGGGGGGGGGGGGTTGTGTGTTTTTGATGTGACAAGTGATATAATAAACATACACATCTCCGTTTGTGTTCTGTATTTTTGAAAATAATAATGTTGAAATGAGTGTTTAATTAACAATCCACAGAATAAAGAGCTTTACCAGCTGTAAATAGGTATTATATCAGCTTTGTAAAATTACACATATCTTACCTCTGAGGTCATGTATCAGCTACTTTTTTCATCGTTGAACCACAGTTTCATTTCTCCCATCTTTTGTATGAAAGGACAAGACCTCATAAAAAGCTTGTTGTTTGCTGCTTTATATTTCATTTCCTTGGTAGTGGTTGTGAACTGATAAATTGCCTTTAAAAATTATGCTGTTTAAAGTAAATGACTGATTTGGGATTCAAAGACTTCAAAGTTCTAATATTCCACAGTCATTACTCCCATGTCCTAATGCCAGTAATTGTTAAATGATTGTTGACAAACCTTTGTAACTGTGTTAGTACAGATAGGTTCAGTAAATCAAATGCGTTGTTTATCCTTGGATTTCATGGTGTGTAGTTCATCGTCATTTCTCTATTTAAAATGGCCAATATGAAATTTATTCTCATAATAAATTGGATCAGTATATTGTTATCACAAAAGTAAACAAATTTCATCCGTTAAGATTGCCCTGAATTAAAGATTCTATACAGTGTTACCTCGTTTATTGTGGATGTTCCATTCCAGGACCCGCAATAAACGAAAATCCGCGAAGTAGGGATGCTATATTTATTTATGTATTTATACACTATTTTCGCCGTAGAACTTGCAGAACGTTTGGGTGGCATGGCAGGGCTTGAATAAATTCAGTCTGTAATTAAACTTTCACAAACAGTGAACACAAAACCGCAGACAAAAACTTGTCATGTCGGCAAGTAGCGACTCAGGCGGGCGAT
>JAVSBV010044964.1:0-11119 GCA_033117975.1 Parotocinclus spilosoma
TCAATAGCCAAGCAAAGAGTGCAGCGAAACGAGACGAGCCATTGGATAAACGCTGGGCTTTGTCCCGCCCATCGGACACTCAGCGCCTCTGGGGGTCTATGGGGCAGTGGGCTGGCCTCGGCTGGCCTGGACGCTCAGCTTCTGCATGATTGGATGATCTGTCTGAGGCTGATTCCCTTTTTGATTGACAGAGAAATGAGCAAATCAGCGATCTTTTGGTGTAAACATCCATGGGAGCGTTTAATTTGAATTTTTTAAATTTTTATTCTGTTCTGAGTTGAGAGGACACTAGTCAAGTCCCTGGAAAAAATGCCTTGTTGGAACGGAGGGTAGAATTTAAGTACAAATAAACCAACACTTTATGATGTAAGCCGAAATTGAGCTTCCCCTCCTTGAAAGACCAGCATCCACAACTGCATTGGAGATGGGTTGTGGTTGGGTCCTCCCCAATAGACTTTATAAGTCAAATAAATTGCACCCAATAGAAAATCTTCGGAGGGAGCTGAAACTTAATGTTGAAAGATCTGAAGAAGATCTGTTTGGGTGAGTGGGCCAAAATCTCTGCTGCAGTGTGTGCAAACTTGTGCAAAATCGGCAGTGTATCAAATACTTATTTTCCCCACTAAGGCGGAATGTGAAAAAAAGGGCTATTATAAAGATTTATTTTTCTTATAAAAAAGGTTCTTGTTTTTATGTGAGGCCTTTAGATGAGTCATTTGTGTTAGTCATCTTGACAGCTGAGAGAAAGGTTTTTTCGAGCCAAGCAATAGTTATTTACCACAATTAATTCATATTTATATGATTAATGATGATTAATGTGAGAGACTTTGGAGTTATTGGTGTTAATGTCACTGATTACCGTTACGGCTCTTGCTTATGACACCAGTATCTTTCTTTTTTTTAAACAATATAATGATCTATCTCAGTGGACATTTTGGCAGGCCTGGTGTTGTTAAGTGCAGACAAGATACGGAGGCTATATAGACATTTTTTAAGCATTTTGTCTTTCCTATCACAATCTGAAAATCACCATATTCTGAGAATGACCCAGTTGTTGTGACAGCTTAGTCACCAAGTTGTAGGCCACATAAAGCAGAATCAGAGAACTCTGAAGCACACGGCATTGTCTATCTCGGTTGCGACACAAGATGTAAACCACCTCTCTTAGTGTGAATTGGGTTTCAAAGCAACGGCATCCATACATAAGCCTAAGATCAATCAGTTTAATGACACTGTATGAAGTGGTGATCCTTTATTAAACTCCTGAGCACTGACAATTTTATGAAGTTTTTGTAACAATTATTTTTATCATTCCTAATCAGTGCCCATCTCACTTATGCCCAAATGGAAATACATCTCACAGTTGACTTGCAGTTGCATGTGTTGTATATACTCTCACATTGTTAAAGGTAATTAAAACAAATTCATATAAATCGAAATACTCTATTGCTGAGTCTTGCACTTTTTTGATGACCAGATTATTCATGGTTAATGCCTATTGCAGAGCTCTGTCTCACTGTACAATTATTTTTCTAGCTATGAAGACGAAACAGTACATCTGTGGAATAGCTTTTCCCCAATTACCTGACCTTTGCTACATGTAACATAATACACATTGCAGGCGGATTTGCTGATGGATGGTTAAAAAACCTGATTTTATACAGACAATTCGGCTCTGTTACTCTTTGAGGAAACAAACTTAGTTACACTAAAAGCTCACAAGAATGTCAGATAATAATAATACTGGCACGTACTAATAACTATTTCTAAAACATCCAGTTAATTAATAACTCAAGCTTAATAAGTTATTATCTGGGACACTTAGAAGAGATTTCTTGACTTTGCATATATATATGGCGCGTTGGCTCGGTGGGTAGCATCACTGCCTCACAACAAGAAGGTCCTGGGTTCAATTCCAGGGTCTGCGTGGGTTTACTCTGGGTACTCCGGTTTCCTTCCACAATCCAAAGACATGCGTGCTAGGTTAATTGGCGTCTCCGAATTGTCATTGACTTGTGTATGCAAAAACATCCCAGCCGTGTAACTGGGAACAACTCCCAAGCCCAGATAAATGGGGAGGGGTGGAGAAAGCAATGGCAAACTACTCCACTGTCCTGCTGAAATACTTCATGGATCATATCGATGAAGGACAAAAATGTGTGGAGATCGATGATCCATCAAGTGACCGAGAGTCGACTGTACGATTAATCCTATCCCATATATATGTATATATATAGCTATATGCAGCTGTGTAAGTGAGCTCTGTTTTTAAAACATATGAAGCATTGAGGTTGGAAAAGTGTGCAGACTGTGATCCCTCCTTCATCCCTCAAAGAACTGGAAGGTTTTCTTAGTGAGAAATTGTTCAACATCCCACCACAAACCATTCAGGACTTTTATGAAGACATTCCAGGAAAGATTAGAAGGCAAATATCCTTGATATTAAAACGTTTTCACATGTTTATTTAATTTTGTCCAACCGCCGTTTTTTAGAGACACAGAATACAAAAGTATAAATATAGGCATTTTTGGATTCTCATGGCCAAGTCTTAATACACAGAATTATTAGCTGCTGTATGGTTACTAGAAATGGAAATGTTAAGTGTTTAGTGGGTATATGGTGTGGTTTTACTTTAAAATTTATATATATAGTTTCATGTAGTATTTGGCAAGAGTTTGTATTGAGTATTAAAGGGAAAGATGAGTGCGGTGTTTAGAACCTTTTTAATGTTCGTAAATCTTTTCTTAGACACTATTTCACATTTTGTTTTGTTCAAGCACAAGCACTGGCTGTCTTACTTAAGTATGAAACATGGGGGCACACTGATTAACGTCAGCTTATGCAAGCTAATTCCCTTGTTTGGAATAGACCCATCCTCTACTCTGACAGTTGGAGACCCACCACTGGCAAACTGTGAATTAATCCACTGGATACAAACAGAGGCTGGAAACTATATGGGTATTAACACCTGGACTTTAATAATGCCAGTGCTGGGAGACTGGTCTTTATGGTGCCAGTTACCAAGAGAGCTGGATTTTAATGGTACCCAAGATCAGAGACAGCTGGAATTTATGGTTCCAGAGGACCGTAATGCAACTCTGTAACCAATATACTGGATGGGATAAGAACCTTAGTGGCTCAGCAAGTATAGCATTGGTTTCCAATGCTAAAACTTGCTGGTTTATAGAGGCTTCTCTGCTGAGGTGAAGTATGTTGGTTACATTTATGAGTTATGGTAATGTTTCACTTGCTTTGGCCCAGTGGTACCACCTGCCTTTTATGATTACTGGCATATTATGTCCAGTTTCACCAGTGAGATGAAATGGTTTATGGGCTTTGGTTTGTTGCCCTCCATATATACAGATCTCAAAAATATTTTATTGTACTAATATAATATATATCATTTTGAAATATACCCTAATGACATTTTTGTGAGAAATGTAGTTTCCAGTCTCAGTGTATTCACTGGGTTACCTCCCAGCTTCAGAGTCAGGGATCTACAGTGCGGGGCCAGGTCTATAACAGATCTGCTTGTGTCACATGAAGCCATGAGGGGTGCTGCCATAACACAGATTAAGTAAAGTTGTCAAATTAGTCCCTATCACCACTGAGAGTGACAGCATAAAATAGTCTAATATTAATATCTACTAGAATTCACATATGTCCATGATTGAACTAGAGTTGCAAATATGCTATAAAAAGTTGTAAAAAAAAATTGATTACTTCCACTCTAAACAATTAGTGTGGAGTTATATTACTTACAGGAGTGTATGCCTTTTTTCCTGAGAAACTTTATCTAATTTATTTATATATTTAAATTTAGAGAGTTGTCTAAATTATGTTGATACTCCACATAGATAAAAAAAAACCTGAATATAAAATGAATAATTAAAATCTGCTGAGAAATGTGATTTTTTAAAACTAGAAACAATGCATCATCCCCATTTATTTGTATGTTTTTACCGTACAGTCTTGCCTGGACCGATATGGTGGACCAGTTAATGTATCCACAGTAACAGGTTGAAACAGCCAACGTGGTGTATAAGTATATTAATGTGCCACCTACAGGCCATTCTTGGTATTACTGACTGAACTTAATAAAACCTGTAATCTATATACACATTCAATACAACAGTACTATTGGTAGCACCCTGGTCTTCCCTTCAGGAATTAAAACATGACCCAAATTTTACTGTTTATTATATTATTAGTTAATTCTAATAATTGTTATTATAATAGTTATCATTATTTTATTTGTTATTTTTGATGGCTTTATCATATCAGCTGTCTGGGACACACTGTGTTAGGTGTTGCTTTTATATCTATGCTTATAGATGTGCTATATCTATGCATAGCTATGCTTCATCTTCACATGGCAGCACAAGTGTGATTAGCATTACTCCACTTACCTTCAATAGTTCTTATGAATGTTCCAATAACTCAACATGGATTCTGAGGTGTTTCCTCCACCTCGAATGCATCTAACTGATATTAATGTTGGTCTCTTTTTCCTTTTATTTTGTTTGTGGCTGAGATGTAAAGAGTGTGTTCAGTCTGGATGAGTCATCAGAATGCATATGCTGGTTGCCATGTAATAGCAATTCCATGGTTACCACATTTCACAGATTTAAACAGCTTTTTAGAATCATAATAAATGTAGTTTATGTCTCAAAAAACTATACTAGCAGGTTGCTTTGCTTTCAGAATGGAAATGGAGAGAACACACTTGCATTAAAGCAGGAATTTTGTCACATGTTACTTTTTGCCTCACTAAGATGACCCAAGTTGTTCCGCACCTTTTGGTTCTCTCATCTGTCTGTTTTTTCTATCTTTAGTGGCAGTTATTATTCAGCTATGCATGGAATACTGCACATAACCAAGCAGTCCCCACCAACAAACAATAATACAGTGGTACCTTGACATTTATTGTTAATTTGTTTCTGAAGGCTTGTCAAGAATCGAAAAAAGTACAGAGCACTTTTTTTCCATTGAATGAATCCATTTTATACCCCCCAAAAATCCATACTGTATAAGGCATCATATGCAGGTGATCAATGATTTAGCATGGGGATACGTTCTGACAAATCCATCATAAGTTAATCATGAACTAATGAGTTTAATACAGACAGTACTGTGTCACATTGGAGCTTATTACACATTTTTAATGAAGTCTTATCTAATTTTGGGAGTAATGGGTTGGAAGCAAAAGGTAAAAGTAAAACACTTACTCTATTAGTGAACTCAGGGTGATAGCATAGCTTCTAACGCTATGAAAGCCAAGAGGATTCAGTTCTTGGTTTCCTTTTAGTTGGCTGTCATTACTACGCATTTATGGAGAATACTGTACTGTATGTGTATAAATGAAAAAAATCACAAGAAACAGATCAGAGATCTGCACTGAGTGAGAACAATGTGGTAGCCTAGCGGTTATGGTAATGGATTCTGGGCCAGCAGGTGCAGGGTTTAAATCTTACCTCTGTCAAGCTATGACTTAAGAAAAAATTCCTTTGATTGTAGGACTGTAGAACTTGTAAGTCGCTTTGAGTAAGAGTTTCTGCTAGGGGTAAAAACTAGCGAGCTCAGTGATTATCAGTGTTGCAGTATGACTGGATACCAGTTTTGTAACAATCCAATGCATGCTATAAAGTCCTTTCATATAAGCACTACGCTAGTCAACTGTAAGTTCTGTTGAAATATTTAGGAGTGACAGCAGTTGAGTACTGCGGTGAATAGTCTTTAAATGACGCCTGGCTTTGGTTGCAATGAGTTGAACTACTGAGTTCCACGTTGCCTCTGGAAGCATGATCAACACAACTCTTCATTAAGAGCTTCATGACATGTTTATTCATGGTCCAGCATTTACACAGAAGCCTAAGATTTAAGTGTCAGCTTGTGTTTGGTAAAGAACATGATTGTAGAACTCTGGAAAATGAGAAATACTTTAATTGGTGTTGATTATTTCCCCTTCATCATGTGTCAGTCTAATAAAGAGCCATGCCCAAATCCTTTGGAATGAACTGAAAGGCAGATAACGAGCTAGGACTGCACTATTACCCACCATCTTGTGGATGAATGGAAATAATTCCTGTTGTCATGGGTCACTTGAAAACAATAGAAGCCACTGTCAAATCAAGTCAGATTGATTGATTCAGAGCTTCTTACAATGGAGCGTTGTCTTAAAGCATCTTTATAATATTAGATTATCTCCTAAAATAATCCCAAATTGAGCAAATCTAGGGTGACAAAGGAAAGTAAAAACTCCCTAAACGATATAAGAAAGAAACCTTGGGAGGACTAAGACTCAAAAAGGGAAATATTGTCCTCGGGTGGCTCAGATGTTAATTGTAAGAATTAGCAAAAGTATTACTGAGCAAATAATAACAGATATAAAATAATGACTAGAATAGCGTAACAAATATGGATACCTGCAATTATATAATCTAATACATAGGATTTTAGGATCTTAAGTCCTCAGTGGGAGAATTCTTTGCCCCATCGTCCCTTGCCATACGGAAGGGAGGGAAAAAGTTACTGCCCTCTGGTGGGGCCTGGGCATGGTGGTACTAACTCTACTGGTTGTAATTGTAAAACGTGTCAACTCCATTATGGCGTTTAAGAAACAGATATGGATATACAATATGGATTTAAATGTTTGGGTACCCACATATTTCTTGCCTTGTAGTCCATCATGGTGTATTAGGTGACATTTTCTCAAGAATCACTTGGATGGGGCAATCGCCAAACAAGCCTAACATCAACAGTAACAAATTAGAACAATCAATCAAGTGTTTAAATGTGAACTTTTAGCTGCTGCTTGGGAATGAGTGTTGTTTTGATTATTTCAGTATGACTTCATAGACAGAAGTAAACTTGAATCGTCAGACGTAAACCATTTTTAGACACAAACATATGTCACCGTGTAAGAATGCTGTTACAGTATGTGCATCTGTAAGGCACTCCTAATGTACGTGTGTGTGTGTGTGTGTGTGTGTGTGTGTACACCATGTATGTATTACATTGTGGAGGTATATTTGCCAGGCCCACAGACTCACTATGATATTAAGCCCTAATTTTATTTTAGCACTGTGATCATTAAATGATCACATTTCATGCCCTGAGCGCATCTGGAGACGCTAAATAGCTTAAACCATACATCACTGACCAGGAAGACCATCATCCATGCTGTGTTTTTTCCCTTTCTGCCTAAAAATACATCCAGTGGCAACCAGGACCAGAGTTACATCATAACCAGATGTCAGTTCACTAAATAGGTTAATAACATGGTGTAATTTGGTTTCCAGTCATAAGCAATCTGCAGTTCTAGATTTTTTAAATTTATTTACCTAAAGCCTATTACCAAACCTTAAGTTACTGATCTGCAGTAGTCTTGCACTGGTTTCCAAAGTGTACAGCTATTGCAAACAGCTAAAGCACAGCAAATGAATAGGGAAAGTTTAAGAAACATAATGCATGTTGTTTGTAATAATTCCACTGTAAAGGTGACTTGTGACTTTATTTTGTTTAATCCAATATTAAATTGCAGTTTTGTATGAATGTTTGAAATTAATTCCAATAAAGTTTGTGAGCAAAATATGTGTGTGTGTGTCAAAGTGTGGGAGGGTGACTGCAGAAAAAGCTTGTAAACAGCTGCTCTATTACACAGTGTTGGTATGCTTATAGTCTGGTAGTAGCAGTTTCTTAAATTCTTTAGGAATGTATTTTTTTATTATCCAGTAGTACTTTTAAATGCTATATCTGTTAGGGTTCCTACCTTTTGCCCCGGAGCGTTCAGCCGTCCTCGCCGGTCACCATTATAGAGCAATCGGTGAGGCGGTTTATGTCCAAATTACGACCTGATTTCAAACAGCTGCTTCTCCAGCTATTTAGGTGTGGGTTTTAGCGCTGTTCGGTGCCAGGTCGTCTTCATTCGGTACACGTGCCCAACCACCGGCGCCCTTTAGGGATAGTGGTTATGTTCCCGGGGGCTTTTGGATGCCGATGGACGCGTATGTGGGGAACCCCCAAGGTATTTTGTATTTTTAGGGCCACTTTGAGGGTCTCCCGTCCCGTGCTCGTGCTCTCCTCGCACGCCTGAGTTCATGCTCCTCCATTGTTGGCAACCAACGAGTCTCACTCCAGCCGGCTGCTCGTAATGAATGGGACGCGCCTCGGCTTGGCTTACTCGCGCCACACATGTGCCCGAATTTACCTTGAACTATGGCACCTTTTGTGCTCTTTTGAGCCTCACTCTAGTCAGCTGCCCTGTCAAAATGAGACACGGCGCGGCTAGAGTGGCCACCCGGCTGCACGTTTGAATTATACGCACCCCGGCATGGCTTCTCTGCGCTCCGGCACCCTCTGCGCTCTTGAGCCTCAGTCTAGTCGGCTGCCCTCTTGTAATGAGACAGGCCTTGGCTTGAGTGACTACCCGGCTGCGCATTTGAATTATACGCGCCCCGGCATGGCTTTCCCGCGCTACATGCGAGTCCGATCTTACCTTCGCCCTGTGGCGTTCGGATTACTTTCGTGCCTCACCACTTGTGAGACGTCCCAAATCGTGCTCTCTGCACGCCTGCCCCATTGGCGCTTCGGTGCCCTCTCGCAATTAGTTCGCACATTGCTTCCAGCCGGGACACAACACAAGCGGCGCTATTTCATCTTTGTTTTTTTTGTGTTCAAGAGCCCTTTGCTCCGCTTCTAATCCCCTTTTAGTTTTTCTATATTATTTTCCCATTAGTATTATACGTCGTGGGATTTAGTCTATCCCGCATCCTTGGGTCCTACCAAAAACCACCACATCTTGTAACAAGATCTAAAGATGTTTTATCTTTTAGATATTATATAAATATCATATTAATATGGATTATTTAATATGTATTCATCCATTATCTTTTGCTTAATCCACACGGGGTTAACCAGTGCCCATCCAGCAACTCTGGGCACAGTCATACAGTCACTCACTAGGGGCTAATTAAAGACACCAGTTAACCTAACACACATGTCTTTGGACTGTGGGGGGAAACCAGAGTGTTTTATTATAGAATGTTAACATTGTTTATTACCCAAATGAGGATGGGTTTCTCTTCTGAGTCTGGTTCCTCTCAAGGTTTCTTTCTCTTACTCTTAAGGAGTTCTTTCTTTCCACTGTCGCCATTAGGGACAACATAATCCAATCTGTGACAATACTTGTGTATAAATGTAAAGCTGCTATGTGGCAATGTCTATTGTAAAAAGCGCTATACAAATCAAATTGATTTGAATACCCAGAGTAAACCCAGGCAGACACAGGGAGGACATGCAGAGCCCACACAGAAAGGACCCGGGTTGCTTCACCCTGGGACTTACCCACCGAATCACTGTGCCTCCCTTGTTTTACCGAAAATGCAATATTTCATTGAAACATATTGCCTTATTGATTCATTTTCTCTCCTTGAGATAAAGCTAGTTTATTTATATTATTTTATTTATTATTTTTAACAATTTTCTACAAAGTTTCTTAATGGTTTACACAATAATTACTAAATACAGCAATGTGTGGTTAATTAATATGGTAAAGAACACCAGCTCTGAAAATGTTTAGGACCCCCATGGCCTCTCGTAAACTTTATTACGTCGTTTCCTGCAGCTCCTCTAATGAGCAGTGGCTGGCTCTGTTTTCTTCATCTCACTAATTTGTTTACATGGTGCAATTAAGCCTAACATATCACAGCTATGGGCAGGGAACATGTAACGAGGGAAGGTGGAGATGATTTCAAGGACAGAAAAGACAGAGGATTGGAGTGGATTTTGTCGTGGGGAGGATGAAAGTGCAGGCCAGAGCATTAACTTACATTTTGAGAAGCATACGTTAAACACAGTAATTATTTTAATTAATTAATTTCCCCCATATCAGTTAAAGGGAAAATGATGGTATAATTAACAAAAACAAAAACAGTAAATACTCTGTTGCTTCCCCTGGGGCTTTTAGAATGTACTGAATTTTTTGAGGTATGAATTTACTTAATGAAACAAAATGATGCTGGTTTGGTAGAAAGAAAACTTTCACCTTAAACTTTCAATCTGAATTAAGATGTGGGCTGTTTGTTGGCCTTGTCAATTGGTTGATATGTCTTCATAATCAAGCCTATTTTATACTGATAGAATAAAGTGTGCCCAAACTTTCAGTGCACATGTGCATTGACTGTTGATCTAATTATTGACATCTCCCCTGGTCCTTAACCTGACGAGCAACCTAGGTTTTAAATTAATTGGATTTTTTCAGGAAGTCATCTATAATGTGCTTTGTTGACGTTTCATCTTTGGGTGACCACTACCTGGCTTGTTGTCCGCAGTCCCGGTTTCTCTGAAGTTGGTGATATTTTCTTAGTGTTAAATGCTGAAGTCTGTGGATATGATATGGACATCAGAATCGCCAATTCCATCTTTAGTTACCTGTGATGTCAAAAGTTTTGAAATTTCTGTGTTGATAACTTTTGAATCATAAGAGATATTGCAAATCTTATTGTGTCAATCAATATCTGGCATTTCTGGGTTCTTTAATATGCTACACCACCACCAATATGGTGGCTTTCAAGATGCAGAGGTTCTGGATATAGCCTAAAAGAGAGACCCCTCACACATTACTTGCAGGGGTATTCAAATATGTAATTTTCCCTTTTGTTTCTAAAATAAAAGGGTGTCCTGTGACTTATGACTATCCAAATGTAGCCTCTGAGAGCCTTTTTACTCTAAAAATTTCAGATTTTCCCAAGAATGTTTCAGAATCTCCACAAAGCGTTCAAATGCCATTTATCAGGTTTGCCAGATCCCACACCTATGATCTATGTACATAAGCAGAACAGAAGCAAAATCCTTGGCAACCATGTTTTTTCTGCTAGCTGCTCTAAATGCATGGGCAAACCAAATAAATCAAATAACCCCATACATGCACTGAGAAATCTGATTACTGAACTAAAATCCAGCTTTCTTTGTTGCATTTCTTCGTCTGATTTTTAATTAGAATATGCTATAATATATATATATATATATATATATGGTGGAGCGGTTTGGGTCCTTTCTGTGTGGAGTCTGCATGTCCTCCCCGTGACTGCGTGGGTTTACTCCGGGTACTCCGGTTTC
>JAVSBV010044974.1:0-11119 GCA_033117975.1 Parotocinclus spilosoma
TGTGTGTGTGTGTGTGTGTGTGTGTGTGTGTGTGTGTGTGTGTGTGTGTGTGTGTGTGTGTGTGTGTGTGTCAGACGAGGTCTCATTGTTGGGGTGAGGAGAGAGGTCATGAATTAAAGAAAAGAGGAAAGGGAGATTGCTGAACCCTGACTTCCTTTTTGTGTCAGCACTGTGGGCTCAGGCCAGTGCTTTTTTGTCAGGATCCATGTTTGCTTTTTATTTCTTTTTTTGTGGAGCACTGTGTTTATTTTTGTCCAGACTTTACATTCAGTATTGTTTATTTTGTAACTTTCTTTGGGCCTGTTTTTTTTTCTTCTACTTACTTGCATTGTTTTATCGTGGAGGCTATTAATTCTATTTATTTTCTTGATTATTTCTTGTTTTGTATGCTTGTTTGTTTTTTATTGTTATATACTTATCAATTGTTGTACATGCACAACTTTTTACAATATTCTGAGTTTTGGAACAAGTTGCTGGTTCATTTAATGTTTTAATGCTGTGCTGAGGAATGAACAGCTGGCTGATTAATGGTGTATTTACTTTACAAACTGTGTTGCGCGTTTCAAATAATGTTTGATTTGTTGATCAAATAGTAGATTGCTGCATTTCATTTTTTTTGTGTGTGTGTGTGTGATGTACAGAGAGACCGAGGGACGGAGACATGGCAACAAGCGAAAGAAAGAATCATGCTTGTGTATGCCAAGCTCGTATAAACAGAGGAACCTCAACTCCTAATTTAAGCTGGTCATGAGTGTTTGTGAGTTAAAAAAAGCATTGTGGTTGGATGAGAGGGGCTACTATTTTGTTTTTTAGAGTGTATTTGTGTGGTTGTGGTTTGGTAAAATGAGAAAATCTGATTGAGTTGTGTGGACACTAGGTATTGGAGTAGATGCAGACGGTTTTGCTGAACTGCTACAGGCGGTGCAGATTTGAGCGGTAGAACCGTTTGCATTCACAGCATGGATGCGCGTCTGTGAGAATGTGTGTGCAAGTGTCTCCTGGCGTCAGCACGTCTAAGCACCTTAACTGGGAAGAATGGAGCCACGTGGAGCTGGTGTCTCTCCTCTGAGTTTTGTTCGCTCTTGATTCGTTATTATCTTTACAGTCTTTTCAGTTCTCACGTGTTTTGAAGGACTAAGGCTGAATGATATGATAAATCACCCTGAGCTAATTCATTCTTCTTCTTACATCTGAATACTGTTAATAATATTGTGAAATTGTCACCATGCAGTGTTTTTTCAGTTCGTGCAACTGAATCTCAGGTCTGACGCACGTTGCATGTAACTTAACTGGGTTTCCATGCGTGTCTCACTGACCTGCAGCACACTGAATATGTGAGGTGGCTGTGGAGCGATGGTTTATGGGGTGCTGGAGTTCAAGGTATTCGTAACATCTTGGGCAGAGGTCGGACTATGCCAGCCTACCCCCGCCAAACTGCTTCCTTTCAAAAACACTCGTCAGGAAGCCACTTCAAACAATCACATTCACTGCAGAGAAAGTACAGTACCACTCCTGGAACTTGGGAAAACCTCTCCCTTCCCCTTGCAAGACAAGACTCTCTCTTGTTCTTTCCCTCCACTGTCTTTTATTGTATCTCTTTCCATCAGTTTGTCCCTCTTTGTGTCGTTACAGATCACCACTCAGAGAGCGATTCTGAGGCTGAAATATAATGTAGAAATATTTGAAGACATTTCCATAATAGAGTTAACAGAGATATTAAGATAATATTAAGGGTTGCTAACATGAGTGTCAGCAATAATTAGGGATATAACTTAAATATGACACAATAATGCAATATCAGTATGCTTTAAAATAAATGAAAAAAATGTTACCTGTAAATGTCTAAGTATTCCTCATAAGTAACAATCATCAAAATGGTGTATATATAATGCTGGATAATCTGATTCTGTCCATGTCCCATCACTGTCAGTGTGTTTGGCAGTCTTGGGTGAGCATACACCCTACTGAACATTCAATGTGTGGCATTCTCATCCAGCTTAACATGCTTCTGTTCTCCCCCATGAATATATCACTTGCTGAAGATCTTGTTTGAACCGATGGATTTAATAAGTGTTTGGTAGAGTGTTCTATACTGTATAATAGAAGAGCAGTAACTTAACTTGAGAAGTAAGGAAATGTTTAAATCATTTACATTAACCTACGGTTTGGCCAAAATCATCATCAAAAAAAAAAAAAGTGTTGAAAAATCTCATGCAATGTAGGGAGTAATGGATTGAAAGTAGAAAGTATAAGGAAGACGCTTTGTGATCTAAGGCGCTTCCAACGCTAACTACAGCTTCTATTTCCATTTGGCTGGCTGGCAATACAGTGTTTCCTCGTTTACAGAACGTTTTGGTGGCATCTTGGGGCTTGAACGAATTTAGTCTATAATGAAACTTTCACAAACAGCGAACACAACACCTCAGACAAAAACGTGTCGTGTCGACAAGTAGAGACTCAGGCGGGCGATGCTCTAGTATTACTTCTCGTTTTTGGTGAGTATTCATCCGCTGAATAAATATGCTATTGTAGTGTTTTTAATTGTTGAATAGTCAAGCAACGCATTGAAGTAATGGAACGTTTTCTTTGCTTAACACACCATCCATCACTCTCGTATCACACATGCTCCGTCTGTACCGAACTTACAACACGTCATATCCTACACAGTGAGTAAACAGCTATTTACTGTACATAGTAATATTTTATGATTTATAACATTCTTTTATTGTTAAAATGAATATTTTTTATATATATTTTTATTAATTTTGTGATTTTTATAATGTAAAAGTCATACATTAACCCGCGAAACAGCGCAAATCCGCAATATATTTTTTCCATTAATATTTTTTTGAAATACCCGCGATGCACAGAGTGAATTGCAAAGTGGCAAGGGAACACTGTACTAACCTTTTTAGGACCTACTATTCTTTCACTAAGAATACAATACTGTTGATGTAAAAAAAAAAAAAAAGATAAACATTGCAGACCAAGCAAGGGCTTTTGTGAATCTGGATCACAGTGTACTGAATCGTAAATTATAAATCATGAATCAAGTTTCAACTGCAATGGCTTGACTCATACAAGTTTGAGCAAGTAAAGCGTTCGAGAACAATAAGTACTCACAATTTTTTACGATAAGTTCAGAGGTGGTCGAGAACCAATGTAGCACTGTTCTTTGTAGCTAGGTTGGGGATGTCTTGACATTTTTTTCAGTCATCAGATAATATCAGGTTTATGGCACATTTTCTAATAGGCCATAAATTACAATATTTACATATTTTATTACAATAGTTAAAATGACAAATTATTTGTGATTTATTATTTGTGGTTTCGAACAAACCATTCAAATCCATGAAACTAATGAGAGTTTGATAAGGGTGGTGCATTACTCGAATGATATTCAAAATAACATAATTCAGGGCAGCTGGTTAAAGCATGTTAAGGCATGGATGGGGCTGTTATGATCAGTATATCAGTATTAACAGATATTACAATATCTTAGATATTAGATATAATATATGCTTGCAAATATATTTGAGATATCCCCTAATGAAATATCATCTAATTTTTGTGAGCAGTATAGTAATTAAAAAACGACTTGTCCTAATTTCCAAAGCTAGAGCAAACAGAAACTTAGGAAGTCATTAAAGGTTGGTTCAAGCCATACCAAGCTGCCACTGTTGGGCCATTGGCAAGGCCCTTAACCCTTAACTGCTTCCATTGTATCTTTTAAATATTCTAACAAGATACAGTGGACGCAGTTAAGGTTTTTAAGCAGCTCTTAATAAAGGTGACTGCTTAATCTCAGCCAGATGCCCTCAACTGTCTAAACTTGGAACCAAACCACATTCACTACTCAATCTTTTTATTAGAATTCAACCAGTAAATACTGGGAAATGTTTGCAGTATTAAAAAGCTGAAAAAATCATACTCTTCTACAGTCTGGTGGTCATGGTGGCTTAAGAGTTTTGCACAGTATTATGCATCCTTTGCCTATTAAGTGTGTTTGGGAGATTAGAGTGTTTACAATAATAGCTTTTTTTGATTCGCTGTTAAACAGCCATTGCAGCTGTTTAATACGCTCAAGCCTTAACTGTACATAAGCAGTTCTTGAAGGGCCCTCACCCCTTGCTGCCAGCCAACTGACGTGTGTCCTCTGACGTCAGAGCCTCAAATGGATCGTTATGTATTATAATTGCAGCTCAGTACTGACCCACATGTGCAGGGGAAATGTTTTTTTCTCTCTCTCTCTCTCTCTCTCTCTCTGTTAACCTTAACTCCCTCACTCCTAAGGGGCTTGTCATCTGTTTAGAGTTTATTATCCTCTGACGCAGTTTAACAGTCTCTCGGTTGGTTCTTCCCATAACGGGGCGCACACACTTGATTGTTCCCGCATTGGAGACCCCACAGGACCAACAGATCCTGCCACAGCTGTTTAACCCCAGCTGTGTCGGCTTGCCTGTGAGAGGACATCAAGCACATTGCATTAATTTTCTGTAGTCTTGCTCACATAACAGTGTAGCTGAGGCAAGGGGGCTTTCTTTGTTGCCGTGGGAACAAAGCCTCTGGGCATGCTCAGTAAGAGCAGAGGGAGGAGAGGCAGTGTGAACACTATAGCTCTGCTCTATTGACAGCTTCCACTCTGAGCTTTAATCAGTCCCAGCAAAGACCCATTTGCATCCAGACAGATTTTAGGTCAGAAATGATTACTTTAGAAAGAATTCTCATAAGTTTAAAATAAAGTTTTATCTCTTATCTTATCTATCTCTCAACACCTTAAAGGGATAACTTTAGAAAGAGAAAGTAACTATTGTTCCACTGTTGTTCTCACTGTCACTTAATTATTAACAGTATTTCACCTGTAACCGAACACACACAACTGGCACTGGACTGCATACCTCTTTGTTTCTACACTTATTGTCCAAATTATAATCAGAACCCCCGCAGGACCACCAGGGAGCAGGTTTTATGTGGGCGATGGATCATTCTGAACATTACGGTGAGACTGATGTGGTGGAAAATGTTAGTGCGTGTTGTACTGGTACGAGTGTACCAGACACAGGAGTGCTACTGAAGTCTCTAACCACTGCATTATTGATAATAGTCCACCATACACAAATGTCCAGCTAACAGCATCCTGTGGTCAACATTCTGTGACTGCTGAGAAAGAACCATGTCAGAAAGTCGCACACAGTAAGCAACTGAATGCACTGAAACTCTCTTACACTTAATTCCGGCTATACATAATTAACTAATAAGACATGTACACACAAAACAAGAAGCAGCTTAGAATGAACTGTTTAAGGATTCAAAATTATAACCATTATAACTAGAGATAGAAAAACACTGAATTCCAGCATCTGAACCTTATCTCATGTGGGAAACGTGGTAGTATCATGATTTCAGCCTGCATCAATGTATCTGCAAATTCTAATGAAAAATGTCAGGATGTCAACTGTATTTGGGCCATGTAGCAAGACAGAAACCCTATGCACACAAGATACTTTACCCAAAATTGTTATTGAAGACTAAAGTTATTGTTTTGGAATGGAACAGAGAAAGGGTACAGGACTGGGATTAAATTCTTCTAATCCACAGTGCAGGATGATTTAATAGATACTGGAAATGGTTAGTTGTAGTTACTGCTGAACAAGATGGTCACCCCAGATACTGAAAACATGTCCCAGATATTCACATGGTTTTGCCACTTGCAGATGTTTAATACATGTAATGTATGATTTTCATTAATAAGTAAATGAAAAGCTTTTTTGCTTAATTGAGTTCTTACAACTTGTGTGACGATGATTATCATTACCACCAGCAAAAACATAAGCACCACTGTATTCATAGCTGCATTTCTATTCAAGGTAAAATGGACTCGCTCATTCTAATGCATGTCTGGGCAGAGGGACTTTTGTAGCCTACTTCCGGAGTGGATCCTAAGATCTTAATCATGCACATTTCACCTCAAGTTAGATACTGATCACATGTCCTGGTATATAGTTCAGTGAATAACAAGGATAATACTGCTATATGTGAAATGCTTTTTGAGTGAGGCCTAAAACTTGATGGACCAGGTCACATGTAGCATGACAGAGTATACACAAAGCAGCCTGTAGTATAAACAGTGTGCAGATTGCTTTCATTGCTGTGTGTAGAATACATGAGGTTTTAAATTGTACTGTGTACATTTGCACAGAGCATCATTTTGCTTAATCGTGTTAAGACCTGAGGGCGTGGAGAAGGTCAACAAGTTGCAGCTTTGTTCTGTAAACAGCATAGTTAATATGGGCCCTGTATGAAATGGGTTTATAAAAGCTTTACAAAAAGAAAGGTATAGTCCATGGCGGTTTTCCATAACTGTTCAAGACAATCCAAATGCGGCATCTACCTTTAAATCCATGCACCCAAACTACTTGCTTGTGCTATACTGCTCACAAAAACTGTGGATATTTTAAAATGAAATATCCCATAATTAAATATCCCTCAATTTTTGTGAGCAGCACACTTGGGCTTAGAACACCTAAATAGTAATGCTTGAGGGGAGGGTAGTGTTCTTAGGCACATTAGTTTTATGAGTGTTTTAGGTTTGTTTTTTTTAACAGAAACTTGACTTTACAGAGATGGTAATGACTCCACCTTTAGTGACAGAATTTGATCCCTTGAGTGGATTTAACCATTTTTCTGTAAGACGTGTGAGCCTTAATGAACTGTTTGGTTTAATGGTGCTCTCCATCCAGAAAGGTCTTTATGGGTGTTTGAAAGTTATTGTTTTCTTATCCTCCATGCCACTGAATGGATTAAGTGGGTATGAAAATAAATGTATGAATGAATGAATGTTTACTATTGCCAATATAATTTTAATAATTGGGATTTGCTTTCTTTCACTCTGGGTGATGCACCATTTACCGACCACAGTATGGTCTGTGAAACAGGATGTTATTGAAATGGACTTTCACTGGACATTACCATAGTCACGCAATCTTTTACTTATGCCACTGTAAATAATGTCAATTTAAAAGGGTATTTTCACAAGAAAATGGTTCGCAAATAATACAATAATCAGGGATACAGTTGAAAACACGAGTGAAACGCTACTATCCATCTGTCACCAAAATTATCGGAAACAGTGAAACACATTCTAAACCTTTTATGGAAATTCACAACAGCCATAGTAAATACAGTAATTAATACTGTTATGACCATATGTAGGGGAAAGCCATAACACACAAAAATGCATTGTTACAGTCTTATGAACAACATGGAAAATCAACCAAATGAAATGGAGGCTCGTTGTGTAAATGTAAACCAGTTTATTTAGTTATAGGTTAGAGAGAATATACAGGAAGTGGGGGACAAACAATTTATAAAACTTTTTATAAGTGGACAGGCAGTTATGAATGCCATTCACAGCTTGCAACCAAGTAACTGGCACATGGGTCTCTAAACACATCAGCTGCACACACACACACACTCTGCGAGGCTGTTGAGGTGACTGGCTGTTTATGACTTAAATGTTTATAGTTAAGACAGATTTCCTTCTTATAATAATAATAATAATAATAATATAATTTTATTTATGGGACTTGAGGTGCTTTACAAATAAAAGCAATGTAATGAAAATAATAAAACATACACAACAATGAAAGGTGTAACATGTAATTTATATAAATATTAATTATAGTTTTAAAGCCCTCTGTTGTTAAAGTAAATGGATGTTAATCGGCTGGTTGTTAAATGGCACATACCTGTAGTTAACAAAAAGTTTAACATGATCAAATTAACTTTACTGGAACTGTATTACATCTTGCTTTAATACAACACACATGTTGTCTCATGCCTTTCACATAGAACTCAGACGTCTTTAAAAGCCCAGTGGGCAGCACCAGCAGTTACATTACGTCATAAAACTCACAAAACTCTCAAATTGTTTTAAGAGCCGTTAAACAGTTGCATAAGTGACTCAGTGAGAATGCAAAAGCAGAGGGGAGAGTCCTAAATAAGAGAGAAGAGCAAGAAAAGGTCAGTAGTAGAAGTACAGAAGAGATCTGTGGGCCTTGGTTATTCAGCCCTCGGTTCAAGTCATTGAATGTTTGGGGGAGTTTCTGAGAATCTCTTTCAGCAGAAATATTTACTAAACAGGAACCGATTATTGAGTCACAAAAGCTGTCCCGAGAGAGGAGCTGAGGAACGTTGAGAGGGAGGGAGATAAATAAATAAACAAAGATGTGAGGAAAGCACAAATATGAGGAAATTGTCATGGGGATTGTAGTGGTTTCCTAAGATGTTGGCAGTTCCAGCATGTTTGTTATTCAGCAGTTGGTGGTGAATTCTGTAGCCACTCACAAGCAGTCAGTAGTCAAAATGATGTCACACCTACAACCTACATTTGTGTTGCGTTAACTGTTCACTGGGACTGCAAAGTTGCAAACAGTTCCCACGCGCACTACATGTCTTGGTTGGACAGTTTCCATCGAGATATGAGAGGAGTGTCTTTTGAGGAAGTGTAGTTTATCTTTTTTGTTTGCAGAGCCAATGCTTCACTCTCACAGAGCTATTTACTGTAGTCTCTGAAAGAATTCTACCCTTTATGGGCCAACTTGGCTACAACATACAGAGTAAAAAAGCAGAAACATTTGCTGCCTTTTATCGCCTTCTGTTACTTTTTTGGAACGATCTGAAACATACAAGTGGTAAGTTAAAGTAGATTCATTACTATGATAGTGGCTGTTTTTTCTGTTTTGTGTAAGGAGTAGGGGGATTTAGGTGTGTATTCTAAGACAAATGTGTTTTCTCTGGGAATAAACATTAAGGTATCTAACTGTAAGCAGATAAAACATTTAAAGGAAAGTATTGGACCGTTCATCGTTCCAAAACCCTGTGTAGGAGAGAATGAACACACACACAGTTGTTTAAATCTCTTAATGGGGTTTGTGTCTCTGTAAGTGGAGAAAGCTTTTACACAGGAGATATTATGTAAAAGCAATGTGTGTGGGGGAGGGAGTGTTTACACTAGAACTTCATAATAAACCATTAGATATTTGGTCTGTTTAATGGTGATCACTACAGCTGTTCTGACTTTGAATGAACTTTTAGCCGATGGTAGATGGACTTCTTTTTTTAATTCTCTTAGCTCTCAGGTAAAAAAATAGTTTCCTTCTACATGTTCAGATAAAGAAATGATGTTTGTGTGCAAAATTACCTCTATTTTTTTCATGATGCTCAGAAAATGTGTCATTTGCTTATTCAGGTTATGTGTTCTGACGTCTGTTCCCATATACAGTGTGTCCATAGTCTAACTTTATTATCCCTACTATTATGGTTATTAACCTACATGTTCTTGACTCATGTTGTTACCTTGCCAGATCTATTAGCTGAAATACAGTTGTAATGACACGTAACAGGGCAGCCTCTGATTCAGAAAGTTTTTTTCCAACACAAAGTAGAGGAATGAGCTTGCAACTGTGAAATGATCATTTTGAAATATTTTCATATTCTTGTGAGCAGTATCTTTAGAGACATTAACAAACGTGATATCCCAATATTTTCTGGTTTTTTGTCAATAACAATAGTTAAGTAAGACAGTAACACCCTGCAGCCTTTAAAATTGTTTGACTGGAAAATGTTTGCCAGGCAGTGTATATTGTGGTGAAAAGTGTTTAAAGTTATTTGAAGCCATCTCTCTTGGCCACCTGAATTGGCACAGTGTCTTTCACATTGTAATTTTGGAGCTTGCGTTTGTTATGCATTGTCGAGTGTTGCTTTTCTTTGAAAGGCACTTTTTTGTGGAACGATTCCACTTTGGTTTCCAGAATGTTTTTGTGCTAGCAGCAGCAACCGATTTCCAAATGAATTTGCGGTTTTCTGTCTTGAGAAACATGCATTTTTTCAAAGCCTAATCACAATTAACCAGTAATCTAACTGGACTGCAAGACTGGTGGTGTCTGTATTTCTCCTGATGTCATTTGTTCACTTATTTTCAACTCCAGTCGTACGTTTTTAGGAAGGACATTAGCTTGATTTGCGATGCCTGAGCTAGCACGCTGCATCCACTAAGTAAATAAGTTAACTTTATCTATATAATGATGATGAATAAAGGTTTTAAGTATTGCTCCATAACTGACATTGACATCCTAACAGTAACAGAAAGATGCTAACTGTTGTTTGCTAATGTAGATAAATCTGTCAGATATTATGCTAGCCTCATGCCAAATACATTCTTATCTATGTTAGTCAGTGCCACTCAGCCACTCGTTTAAAAAGCAAACAAACAAACACACACATCTTTGAAAGTACACTCTAGCTTATTTTATAGGGGCTTTATTGGACTGAGTTTTCCATTTGCCTGTAAATGGGTTGACTGAATCATTGCCAAAATCTGATTTGCAGTCATCCGTACCTCTAAGCAGCCTCACTGACATTGCTTGTTATTTGCTGTGCTCCTTCTCCAGATGTCTAACTACAAACGTGCAACCTTCGAGGAGGAGGAGGGGGCAGACATTCCAGTTGATGGGGCCATCTCTCCTGACAGCGTTGAGGTAAGTGAGATGTTGGAGTAGTTAAGATCGAGGCTTGAGCTTTAATTACAGTTTACTGACAGTATTCATGATTTGATGATCTTGCTTTGTAACTGTTCTTGCACATGCAAGTACTTTTAATAGCAAAATTTGTAGCTAGTTTAATTAGGCTTGCGCGTTGGAGCACTGACATACACTGACCGATCACTTTATTTGGTACACTTTATCTTGTAGACATAAGGCCAGATTTTTAAATTGCTTGTTCCTCAGATGTCCCTACTTAAGAATCTACTGAGGAGGGAGGAAACAAAATAAAAAAAAAATCTTTACTTTTTAACACTGTTCAATTTCTCGAACATTATGTGGAATCAATACAAGGAAGGAGGAAGAAATTAAAATAAATTTTAAATTAAAAATTAAATTTATTTAACCTACAATTAAATTAAAGTGAATCTGGCAAAAAAATAAATGAACAGAAGAAAACCGTTGGCTCTACACCAGAGGGCAAAAAAAGCTAAAAAAAAAAATATATATATTTTTTTAATTTAAATTTTAACCATTGGTGCTGTGGCGGTGCCAAGAAATACAAAAATAATTATATA
>JAVSBV010044984.1:0-11119 GCA_033117975.1 Parotocinclus spilosoma
TTTAATCGGACCAGCCGGTTATTAGGACCAAAACGATCCCGTCCCGATGTGGTCCCATTAACCGGATTCGACTGTATATGAGAAAAAACATTTTTTAACAATACCTCTTCGGTCAAGAGTGAAGAAAAAATATGATTGTTCCTGAGAAGTTATTTGAAGACGATCAGTTTTTTGTAGCTTAATACACAGAATACATGTTTAATCAGATTTTCTGTCACTCAGAACCAGCGCTCTTTCTTTGAACCACTGACGGTGTCCTAGCAACGCTGATTTCCGAGGTGTCATTCCCTGACACTGAATTTGGGATTTTCTGGATGCGTCTGGGCTCTCGGGACAGTGGGGACTGGGTCTGTGGTCTGGGTCAGCGACTGACAGTAGAAAAAAGAATTTTGTGACGGGACACGAAGAATTATGCAGATAATAAAGCCTTTGAGATGTCCAGTTACGTCTAAATAATCAGCGTTGGGATGGTGTGATGCTGTGTTTTTGTATAAAAGCTTTTCTAATGTAGTAAATGATAGGAGTTTCTGTTTTACCTGTTATTCTAACAGCCGAGCTTCACCTCGTCTTGTCTTTTGTCTCTGCTTTCATGCTGGAGAGATCAAAGGGGAAGCGCTGCATCGTCCTTAATCCGTTCATTGTAAGGGTGCATTAAGTGCTACTCTCCCCGACAAACACTCAAACGCATCAAATGCTCGCTTCAAACGAGTGCTTACTGTGAAACTGATCCATAAACAACATATTTGAAAAAGTGCCATAATATGAACTTGTGATTTTTTTTTATTACTTACAGAAAAAGATTCAACCCTGTCTGAACAATCCGAATCCCAATTTAAAGACTGAAAAGTAACAGAAACGAAAGAGCAAAACTAAGGACGCCGTATTGAAGCGCCACGCCCTTCTTTGCGTGATGAAGACGTTCTTTTGCTGCTTACAAAAAAAAAATGCTGATTTTGCTGGCACGCAACCCCGTGTGGATTAAGCGCAAGATAATGAATTAATAAATGAATGAATTATGAATAATATCATTTTTATAAGAAATTTAGTTGGCCCTGCGATTGAGAAGAGAAGCAGGAACAACAGAGCGCATCAACATTGTTTTTACTCATGTCTTGTTCAAAGTACAAACAGAAAAAACAGGAAGCAGAAGCGACAGTGATTGGTCAGTGAGGTTTTGCCACCAATTTGGCCAAGGTTGCCAAAAAACTAAACAGAGGGTGAATAAAATAACGTTTCCACTGTATGAAAAATGATATCTAGTTCGGAAGATACTGTAATTAGAGACAAGCTTGAATTAATTTATTGTCGTCCGAACACATCATGTCAAACACGTCCTGGTTCGAGTCATGTTTGGGATAGGCACAGGACCCTGACCTGGACCGATAAGATATAGCGAAAGATTCCCATAGAACCCATAGAAGATTGTTTTAGAAGCATCTTTTATTGTTTGTTGTTGTAATGTTGTGCGTTGTAGCTACAGGTCAGAGATACAGAATTCACAAAACCAGCAGAGTTGAACCTGATTTTCCTTCGGGACGAACTCATTGCTGTCCTTCCTGGGTTTGTCGGTTTAATACGCTGGCCTCGGGGTCGCTGTCTGTTCGCTCGTTTCCACATTCACACCAGAGGTTCTCTGTTAAATTACTTACAGATTCATCCTGCCAAGCCAAAGCTACGATTTCTGCTTATCTCAGCTTCAGGGATTGTGAGCAGATGGTAAAAATCAGCATTAGGTGTTGCCTTGGTTTATTTTTTTGGTTTTTTTTCGTTCGACGTAGCCCCCGGACTTCCTTTTCGACTCTGTTAAAAGCATGTCTCGTCGTGCTTGTACACACGGCGAGCTGATTGCTGACGGCATGCTGTCATTCGTGCCACAGGATGGACTTTTAAAAGCGTAAGGTCGGGCAGGAGCGTGTTATCAATCTGTCACAGGGCACAGACGCAGGAACTGAGCTCATGGAGAGGAGAAGCACTGCTCTGTGAATGCTGAGCGCGGACGGCCTGGAAGGGTGTGTATGGGCGGATAGACAGAAGTAAAGGACAAGCAACTGTTTGAGAGCGAGCGAGAGAGCGGAGAGAGGGGGAGCCGAGGGGCCGAGGGAGGCAGAGCGAGCGAAAGGGGGTTGGATCTTTCACACAGATGTGAAAGATTAACAGCCTCTTATTTTCCAAAAGCTCTAGCAGCAGAGAGTTTGCTCGTCAGGACCTCATGTTGGAAATTTGGTGGACTAACTTTTCTCGGCATTTCGGGGCAAAATGTACGAGAGACGCAAGCGGAGGTACAGCTTATGTGCCAAAAGAGGGAGGGCTGTCGACGTGGTTTTATTAAAGGTGAGCAGGGTCAGGTCTTTTCCCAGTCATATTGATCACTGTGTTATGACGTTTGAGGGGTGAGTCCGGCAGTTTGGTTTGCGATTGTTGTTTATTCTGCTAAATGGAACCAGTAAGGAGTGTCCAGTAGAACAATACGGGCCGTACCAGCTGATGAAGTGTTTCATTCAGGACGAATAATGGGCCGACAGAAAAGAAGCTAATATGATGCATCATTTGAGTCATGATCAACCGGTTTCCCATGACCTTTGTAACGTGCAGCTTGATCTGTAACTAAGGGAAATCCCAGATGTTTTAAATCTTCCTCGGCCTTCCTCGTTTATTACATTGTTGAACTTGTTCAGGAGTCTTTTTCGAAATGACAGCGGACAGGATTTATCTGTTCCACTGCAGTCGTTTTTCTTTCGCAGTTGCAGCTCAGTCAGCAAACGTTCCTGTAGCTGGTTATAAAAAGCCACATCGCTTACCGGCTACTTAAGGCAAAATTCATCTTGCTCGGCTTGCTGACGGCCCGTGTGCCGTTCTGTAGGAATGAGTTTGGTGCAACATGGGCGTGAGAGGAGCCTGCGTGCACAGAAGGGGTGAGGGGAATTTGGTGGCAGTCTAGGAGCCAGCGTCTGGATCCTAACGGTTTCCTTGGCCCGTGGCCTGGAGAGACTGATGGAAACGGGGCACCCGGCCAAGTGACTTCATACCACTGCACTTCGCCTAAAATCTCCGTCCTCACGCTCACTGTTGGGACAGTTTTAAGGAACATCTCGAGCGTGCCTCGCTAACGACACAACAACACCCCGGTTACTGAAAGTTACTGCAAGGCTTTATATTAATTGATGAAAATGCCTAAAGGAGGGGCTCCAAATTCTCAGTTGTTCCCAGGCCTGGGAATCAGGCGCGCCTCACGGGTTAGCGCTGGGCCCGTTTATTTTTAAACCGTGTGTTTTTATTGGACCCGTTTGCACATCTGTTGCCAGCTCCATTCCTTGGCCCTGCAAATCTGTCCCGGGAACGACAGCAGTGCCAGGTTCTGTTCTGAGACCTCAGGCCATATCTGGCAACATGCAGGGAAGTTGAAACATGTAGAACGTTTCGCTGTGGGGTCTGGAACTGAACGGGTGGCAGATCCAAGAGCTTTCAGTGTGTGAGTTTAAAAAAACAGGGAATGAAGCTTGATGTTTTGGGAACAACAGAATCAGATTAGGGTCCTGATTATCCGTACTGACGTAAGGATGAATGTTGTGAGCCGTATCCATAGATATATTGCATACACCAGCTGTAATACGCTTTGATTATTGTGTTAGCTTATTTTCCCTGAGTCACACGTATTGTCATAAATGGACCTCACACAGCCTCCGTGTAAGGATTACAGGAGCAAATATGAGGCAAGGGTCTTGCTCAACTTTGCCAGCTTGGCAGTTTCTGGGAATTGAACCCTCAACCTTCTGATCCACAGGCCAGTACCATAAGCACTGGGCCACAACGGTCCAATAGGCACAGCGCGACTCCAGAACGTTCTAAATCCAAATGGGCTGAACTGCAATAAGAGATATGGATTTCATTGGATTGAACCAGACCATGTACTGTAAATTAGGTATTCATTCAATACAGTAGCTTGTTTTATAATATAGTGTTGAAAAATCGAATATAATGAAATGAGTATCGAACTGAAAGTGAAACGTAAAGGCAAAAACACTTACTCTATTGGTGAACTCTATTGGAGGACTCTTATTTTCTTCTAAATAACCTTTTCAGGACCCATGGGGACTTATTTGCACTACGAATACAGTATTGGAGATAACAATCAAGAAAAGCATGATACAAAAAGCAGAGAAAGATCACAGAGCGCTGACTGTTATGGACAGTCCCACACAGTCACCTGACCTAAACCCAACATTTATGGAGGCACTTGAAGACAGAGAGCATTCAGTAATAGCACAAGATGCGCTTTGTTGTACCAGCAATCGCCTATTTTACGATGGTTTGGTTTAAAGTGTTTCGATTTTATGAGTCTGATCATACGCATAAATAACACAGTCAGTTGAAACTGCATTCTGAAATTTTATTTCAGTTTTACCCCAGGCAGGAGATTTATATTACCATATTGTTTGACTTTTTCATATTCAATGTATTATTTTATAAATTACATACATGTTCAACACTTTATTAACCAACTGTAGGTTAATGTAAGTGTTTTAAGCAGGTTTAGGATAATATCCATATAATTACAATATAACTGCTCGCAAAAATAAGGGGATATGTCTAATATGAAAAGGATCCATAAGAACGGCTGGATAATCTGATCCTGTCCATGCCCCATCACTGTCAGGGTGTTTTGGCACTCTTGGGTGATCATACACCCTACTGAACACATCGTGGGGGCACTCTGGTCCAGTCTGACCTGCTTCTGTTCGTCCTCATGAATATATCACTTACTACTCAATCACTGTAATTGCATCTCTGATGTTTCATTTGCTTTTCTGATGATTTTGTTTAATGAACTAAAATCAAATGCTTCTTTTTTTAACTTATTTAAAATACATTCTGCTCATGATGGGGTTCTCAGAAAATGAAAGCATGCAGAGTGCCAGTGGTGCCAGGATCACACTCACTCAATTAAATATCCATATTAAGAATAAATGAGCCAGTCCACCTGTTGGCATAGTTTTGTGGAAAGCAACAAACCTGGAAAACCACCAGAAATGTCACGCCTGTGCCAAAGCTGACACCGTTGGACCCTGGAGCAAAGCTGTCAAGCCTCCGTTGCTTGGATTGTAATCTTAGATTGTAAGATTGCTGTGGATATGCATGTCTGAGAAATCCTGTAAATGTTAATGTAGGCAGACTTTAACTAGAAGTGAGGATTGAACCCGGGTCCCTGGGGTTGTGCAGCTCCTGCACTACCTGCCTGTGAACCAGCAAGTCACACTTTCAATTACATCGGAGCATGTTTCAAACAATAGACGCTTAACAGCTGCTACAACAACACGTTTTATTCTTCAGACGTATCCTATTTTCTGTAATTAGGTTGGCAAAACAGGTCGTTTTGATGCCAGACAGCTTTAAGGAAGAAGGTTTGATCTCTCCCGTCTGTGTGGAGTTTGCCATGTTTTCTCTGGGGACTCTGGTTTCCTCCCACCATCCAAAAACATGACAGGTAAATGAATTGGTTCCTCTAAATACACCGCGCGTGTGTGTGCGAATGAGTGAGTGTGTGGCACCCTGCCCGGAGAGTATTACCACCTTGTACACGTCGGCCCTGGGATCACACACATTCAGTGGGAACATAAGCTAAAAAAAACCTTAGTGAAGTTAATGAATGAATGATTTTTTTCATTTTTTTAACATTGGTTTTAATTAGGGGTGCTGAAAAAAATCGATTCTTTAAAGGATCGCGATTCCTAGTCCTGGCGATTCTAAATCGATTCAGAATGCCCCAAAATCGATTTTAAAATGCGTTTAAGTTGTATTTTTTGCCGCTCCTACTCCCGAGCGTACTGCACATCGCATTACATATCCACTGGGCCACCGTACAGCAAGCTTGTTAGAAAGCTCCCGTTTTCTGAATGGAGTCCGCTAGCATGGAGTAGTAAGAATGGAGCAGGGGGAGAGCGGGATTCGACCCGCCCCGTTTGGGTACACTTTAGATTCTACAATGTCCCGGGGAAGAGAGAGCTTGAAATGAGCACAATTGTTGATTTTAGTTTCGGTTAAAGGCTAATGCACTGTGGAAGACTTTTGTATTAATATATTTTTCATTATTTGTTTATTAATAGATTTTTTTATTTAAGAAAAAGCCAGGCAGCTAAGCTAACCTAATTTTAGTTACAGAATTTTATGCACAATCCTATTTTGTATAAATATAAAATGATGCAAAAAGATATGATACAGGAAGGAACCTAAAAGTATTGTTTTAAATAAATGTTTCATTAGTTTACACTGTCGTTTCATCTTGTCAATCACATCATTTAAAAAAAATTTATAGAGATTTGAATTGAAAAATCGTTTCTGAATCGAAAATCGTTTCTGAATCGAATCGTGACCAAAAAAATCGGAATCAAATCGAATCGCCAGACACTGAGATATTCGCACCCCTATCCAAAAGTGCCCCTCGTCAGTGTCTGTCTCGGTCACGCCTCCCGCCGGCCCCGTGTTTTGTTTCTTAATGTTTTTTTTTTAAAAAGACAAGCGATGATAAATTATAAGGGATATCATAAGGGGTTCATTTTGTCCATGGTTTTAGGAAAAGTACCACCAGTACCAAACAGGGGAAAATACTGAGACAGGAGTATCTTTGAGACATGGCCCGTATCCGCCCTCTGTTGTCTCCCCCTCCATGGGGGACCTGAGACTCGACTGCTAGACTCTAGACTGGACCACTGTAACTCTCGGCTCTATGCCAAGTCACTTTGCACCTTACAAATTATTAAAATCTCACCCCGGTCCCTGGAATTCAGAATTCTGCTTCCAACGTCCAAGGCTCTTCACGTTCTGCCGTCTGTTTATTTATCGGCCCTCCGTGAGTGGTACATTCCGGCCTGGACGTTAAGACCTTCATGGGTGGGTGACTTTGTGATTCCCAGGTTTAGGCCGAGATTTAAGGGGCAATCCCACCCCAAATCTACCCCCCCCCTTTCCTAAGCTTCTCATCTTGTTATTTATTATGAAAGGCCCTTTATAAGCGTGACTTATTACTATATTACTCTAAGCGACTGGAATTCGGAGCGCTCTTGAACACCTCGACGAAGACTAAAGAAGGTGATCGCCCCGATTGTTTTTCAAGCGATGAAGCCATTTTTCAGAGAAATATAACCTCGGTAGGAAACGGGCAAAAGACTCGCGCGAGTCCTTTGTGTCAGGAATTAAGAGGCTTGGGAAGAAATTATTAACATCAAAGCATCTGTTATATGGGAATTAGGTGGCTTGTGGAGCACAACCCGTGCCAAGTTGAAAGGATTACGCTAGGTCATTAACTTCCTCCTAATTGGCGCACGGTCCCTTTGGTTACTGGCTAAGATTTAGAAAAGCCGTCTACTGGCTCATTTCGATTATAAACAGGCCGTCTTTAAAACCTACCCAATTCAAACTGTGTAGTCTCTTCTTCTCGATAATCCAATAAACGCAAAGAACTGTGTCTAATCAATCAAGCTGGACCAGGGGTGCCCCCGCGTTTACAACACACGGTAGGCGTACCCGTTATTTTCCCCTAACTTTGAGCGATTTGCGTCCTATAAGCCCTGAAGAGGAGCCACAAAGGACCAGAGCCTGGGCGGCAGAGCCGAACCTCAGAATTCAAACGCCTCTTTACTCAAACAACGTACCGATCGCTTATGTCATGTCCTTCTTAACTATTTAAATTGTATTCCTATGCTTTTAATGCTTTTAATCCGTGGGGAAATTGATTCCAACAAGGATTTGAACCAATCCTTCCACCTCTGACTGTATGGAATTAATTAATCTAGCATTAAAACAGCCCGTTTATAATATACCCGCGACTTTTAGTGTGGAAATCTGCCGATGTTTGAGCTCAGACATTTGAAAAACGTTTAAAAAAGGGTACGATCTGGTTAGTAAAGATGAAAGTAAATAAACCCTGTAAATCTCGACCTTTCTGCCGCTTCTGTTTTTAAAGTTAAATCGTAGTAACATGGCCGTGTTACAGAAGCTACTGAAGACCTAATCAGTCACAAAAGCTCAGCTCACTCGCCTCCACACCGGCCAATCAGCAGCCCAGGCAAATCTGCATGCAGAAATACTGTAGCTTGGGTGCAGTGACAAACCAGCCCAGACGGCTAATGCAGAGGAGAAATGATCAGGACTCAAAATTTAATGACGTCACCCTTTAAAAATGTCCAGTGTGAGTCTGAGTTATTTAAAACAGCAGGAAATTCACTTCTAATCAGAGAATAATAGGTCCAACAAGGTGATGTTGTTTCTGACGGCTCCGTCTCACTCCTGTCTCTATACTTATGGTGTCTCAATGCCAAACAGTCAGATCAGTAGTTACGTCGCATAACGCCGGGCGTTTGAGTGACAAGGGCGTCGTGATGCCGCGCTTAGATGTGTGTCACCGAATAATCACACGGGAGACGTCGGCACAGACGTCCGAAGCCATTTTAGTTAAAGAAGCGCGTTTTGACATTTTGTACCAGAGATAAATCTATACATCAGATACCCAGAAGGTCAGCGTGGAAGCTGTCGGAGCGTTCCGGGGGGCCGTGAACCTGCCCAATACCGATTTTTCCCTCTCTCGCCTCTGAGAGGAGCAAAGTGTGGCAAAATTACAGCTCGGGGACCGGCGAGGACAAGCAATTTCGGAACTGTAAAATCGGCAAATAAGCAAAGAAAATGGAAGGAACTTTATTTCCTGCTCGCTCGCAGCAAACACAGGCCTGTGAAATACAAGGAGTTTTCTAAAACGTCATGTACCAATAACTTTCTTTTGAAATCTCTGGAACGCCGGAGAGGACAGCCATGAGTGGGCTTTCTATTATTCTATGACTTTGCTGTAAGCTCTAATAGATCTCCTTTATCCAGTCGTACTGAGGCTGCAGGCCCAAAATGTGCGGCTCCTTTTTCTTCTTTTCCTGAGCGTCCCGTTACAAAACCCGCACGGGCCCAAATATAAGGAGTAGATCCTTTTCTAGTCTGTTATTTTAATCCTCTAACCTGTCATCCAAACCACTGGCCATTATTAAAAAATCAGTGAACGTTTTGTTCCCTAAAAATCGATCTGCTTTTATTAACGTGTTGTTTTAGTTTTGGGACTCCGAGCTGCGCTTTTTTACGTCCGGACATTCCTGACCAGGCTCGTTTGTAACAGAAAGAAACTGAGCGATCACAAGCACCAACGTGGCCCCAGACCGAGGCTCCGTTTAATGGAACGTAACCGAGGCCTGAGCACGGAGCAAATCTCCAATCAGCCCAGCCTGAATCCGAATGCTGCCTAATAAGTGGCGAGACTTTTTACACATGGCACTGTCGCTTAGATTAACACCCCCCCACACACACACACACACACACACACCACCCCAGACTCTCGGGCACTCGCTGGCACACAGTGCAGTGGCACGTCTAAACATACGTGCTGCCTGGGGGATTAAGGCCGGCACATTTACATAGAGAAAAGATGATACCGACAGAAGGTTAAGTGGAGGGAGAAAAGCTCTTTGTAATTTGCTTTGAAAAGGTCAGAACTTCTTCAGAAGGCAGGACATGATCAGTTAGAGGACGTCGCGTGTGTAAAAAAAAAAAGGATTTTTTGTAATAACACACTGCATGCAGTGACTGGGTGCTTTAAAACTATTGTGTCCCAGTTTGTCCAATTCCACACTTTCCATCAATGATATAAAAATAGTTAGTGGCAAGGAAAACGTTATAAGGAAACACCTTAGGAAGGACCAAAGAATCAAAAAGGAGCCTGAGGTGCTTGGGTGGCCCAGATATAAAATGTAAGAATTAAGTCTGTAGTTGTAGTTGTAGTAAAACTATAAAGTAAAATAATTAGAGATAAATAAACGAATGAATAGATACGTGTGTGTTATATCGTAGAAATGGCAAACGAAAAACGAACGTTCGGTCAGATTTGCTATTCAAGTTCCCTAAATACACAGGAATATTTTAGCATATAAATGCCAAATTATTTCCTGTAGCCCGAGGAAGCCGCCCCGGTGCCTCTCTCTGGCTCAGGCACGTCACGTGATTCTCACTCAACGCGTTCGTTCGGGGGCACCGCCCCGGTTCCTTGGCGTGACGGGGCAGGTGAGGTGGATTTATTGCGTGGAAAGCTGCTCTGAGATGTATGAACGGTTGCCAGATGAGGCAGGTTCCTCCGGCTGAGAGATGGTCGCCTCTCGCCCCCGCAGTAAACCTGTGCTCGAAAAGGACAGGGCAGGGAATTCATAAATATCCGACACTTTTAACAGCTGGAACGAAGGATGTGTCGCAGTACCGAACCGGCGAGGGGGGAGGGGGGAAAGGGGGCCGAGCCATTGATTCCAGAAGAAAGCGCAAATGGCTGAAAGAAAATGTCAGCAGGTGACTGCTGTGTTTTGTAACCGTTCCAAGGTTTCACTTTTCTCGAGAGCAGGACAAGCGTGACGGGCTTCGATGTATCAGCGGGAGGAACGGACGCGCTGACTGAGCTCTTCCTTGCGGCTCCGGCGCACGAGGGAATCGAAGATCTACGATACGAGGCCTCGAGTCTTACGTGTTTGGCTCCGACGCTTTTTATCGCTCAGGTTTCCTCGCCCTGGATTTGTCCATATAGAATAACAACAAAAGCAGGAGGCGTGTTTGAGGCGTGTTTAAGGCACTGCACTTCTTATCCGATCATCGTTCTGTATTTATGGCAGCTTTAGGCTGAGTGTGGAGTCGACGCTTTGTGCTGAGAACCAAAACGTCCAGGGTTCAAATCCCACCTCTGCCAAAACTGCCTCTTGTGGTTCTTAGGCAAACATTTGAACCCGTGATTGCAACGAAAGTATTATAGTACTCTGGTACGTACTATTACTGCGGAACTCAGTAAATATAACGCTGTCACAAATACTGCCCTGCACAGACAGAGAACAAAAGGCAGACAAACAAGAACATCCTGGTACCTCGGAACCCGTCCAGTCTGCATTCTGAGTCGGGTTCAGTCGTTCCAGCCGAAAATTGATTCACGATTCAGTACGCAGTCGTTCAGATTCACAATACAATCGATTTCGGTTAATTTTACCACCGGTTAATGGGACCAGCCGCTTATTCGGACCAAATCCTAAAGTACAGAAACAAATCCTATTATATACGTGTA
>JAVSBV010044995.1:0-11118 GCA_033117975.1 Parotocinclus spilosoma
TTCCTCTTACGTCCACAGTTAACCCTGTTGGATGTGGTTGGTCGTTCTTGGTGGTATGCTGACGTTACCCTGGATACTGTGGCTCTTGATACATCACATACCTCCCACACTAAAATTACAGGTGTTTTAGTTTCATTGTCTGACCCCTGTGGTTTTATCATTTGCCAAAGATGGATGTTTAAAGTTGAACTGTTGTAAAGGAGGTTACACACCAATATGGCAAAACACCTAAAGCACCAGCAAAATATTGATCTTCAGCACTATCCTGGGATTGACTGACTGCACTTGCTACGGTAGCAAGAGTGCTTCAATAGGTTCTCAGCAAGAGCTCCTTCAGATTTGTGAAGTGTGGTGAGCACCAAGTTGCAAAAATTGAGGGTTGTGTCACTTTTGCTCCCTTGTGCAGCCTCGCACCAGTTGCCTGGCACTTCATTGTGTGACTGATGGAATGAAATAGATAAGTAAGTAAATACGTTTATAAAATGCTACAGTAAATTTGATAATGTAGTACAGTTAGTGTAGTACAAATAGCACATCTTTTTCTTATGATATGTAGTCATTAAAAGTAAAATGTAGAATTACAGCATTAATCAAGTAAAGGCAAGAAGAAAACCCAGAATCCCAGATCACCAAAATCTAGGCAAGGAAGCACAAGTCAGGATCAGGAGGACCGACGCACGGCCCAGGCAGACCGCCCACCAGGCATCTCGGCCAAAGGTCAGGTCAGGACAGGACAGGCCAGGCAGGCCAGACATGTCCCCAGACTCCAGTCCCAGTAACTGAGTCTGTGCACACACAACTTAACACATTTTTTGTCTTGTAGATGATCTAGATTAAGACAGAGACACTGGCATATTTTATATCTATTTTAATTCAAACTTTTAATCCTCACATTTAATTTCTGAGCCATTACTCAAAGTCAAAGCCTGCCTTACACCTGATCCTGGATTTGTCGCTTCTTATCCTTTTTTGAAAGTCAGCCAGCTTCTAGATCATCATATTTACCTTTTTAAAATACGGTCTGGGATTGGATTTGATGCTGTAACCGATCTTTCACACTGTTTTGCTTTGAAAGATTTTGTGAAAACTGAGCATGCACCCTGAGGGAATGAAAGATCATACAGCGATTCGGCACGTTCTCCCGTGCCACGAAGGATGCAAGCCAACTTCGTGATCAAAGATACTGTCGAACGAATGACTAAAATCTACAGAAACTAAACCAAGTTGCTCTCGAGGCATTTGATACACAGACGTGATGTTACCTAGGCCGTTTCGTCAGGCGCTCGAAATAGGGTTTTTCCACGGCTAACTGTGTGTGTCGGTACATCTTTAAATAGGCGTTTAAAAATACCCAGCCGGTTGTGGTGTGAATCCAATTGAATAGAGGGTAGATTAAATCCCATTGGAGTGTGAGACCTGGCAAAGCAGTGTCAAAGCTCATTCAGTACGTCAGCGTTCCTTCAGGCATCAGTGGTGCATCAGTGAGCCACAGACGAACAGAACGCGGTCTTCTTACACAGTGGAAAACCCAGTGCTTGAATTCCCCGAGAGCAGTCGACCCGCAATCATTTTCTATTTGTGACCTGATAGAAAATCAAAGTGCATGATCACCGCTTCAATTCATACCGAGCACCAGGGAACACCTCAATTCCTGGACGCGGTGAATCAGCTTCTCTTCTGGGAAGATGGACACCCTGTAGGTTTATTACCAGCATGTGTGAAGTGCCTGCATGCAATTCCATTACGAGCTGGACCTACAAACCGAGAATAAAGAGTGGAAGCAGGGGAGACGGAGTAACACTGAACCACCTACTGTATTGCATACAAACTCCCCAACGTTTGTAAGCCCTACTGAGTAATGAATCCCAGTGTTGCCATTTGTTATAACACCATTACAGACATTAGTATGGATCAATAAACCAGTGGAAATGAAGGCTCTAATGAGTTTATATCGACTAAAACGTCATGCTTCCAAGGACAGTAAAGCAACGATTTTAAAAAAAAGGAGAGCAGTCATGCTGTTGAGATATTATTCACTCTTATTTATATGATCAATTACCAATGGTGTGTTTACACGTAAAGACTGAGCTCAGACTGCAGACTCAATAATGAGGACAGGATGAAAAGGTTTTCTTTTGACCTCTATCGGAGCTCATATTAATTCAGAGAAGTTTGAGTGCTGACTCACTTTGCTTCTCTTTTTCTCTCTTCAGTCCTCTATCATTGTCTGTTTTTCAGTGTGGCCCAAGCCGCCCATGAACAGCTTGTATCACTCGAGAACGTCCTAGGAGGCTTTTTTGTGATTCATATCCTTTATTTAAATATTTTCTTTGTCACAAATAAAATTCCTTAAACCATTTGTTGTTATTAGGCAGGGTGGGGGCAGCGCCGCTGCCTCACAGCCAGAAGGTCCCGGGTTCAATCACAGGGTGGAGCAACCTGGGTCCTTTCTGTATGGAGTCTGCATGTCCTCCCTGTGTCTGAGTGCGTTTACTCCGGGTACTCCGGTTCCTCCTACAGTCCAAAGACATGCGTGTTAGGTTAATTGGTGTCTTTCTAAATTGTCATTGACTTACGTGTATATACACAACTAGTCTTGTGTATAGATAGAAACGTGTGTGTGTGTGTGTGTGTGTGTGTGTGTCGCTGAAATGGCAGCTGATGCCAAAAGTGACGCTAAATAAACCAAATTAACAAACAACCGTTGATATTACGGGTTTTTTAAGAGCGACTTATGTAAATCCCTCCCGATGTGTCTTGGAGGAACATTTTCAATGATTTTTTTTTCATGCCTGGAGATCCTCTGCCCAACTTTAGTCATCAAAGACTCTCCTTTTCCTGGATGCTGCTTTTTTTTAATACCAAAACATGATTATAATCAGTTATTGATATCACATGTTTGAAATCACATTATTTAGGCTTTTTAATTCATTTCTAGCTGTGAATTCCCAACGTCCCAACGTTTTTTGGAATGTTTTGCAGGCCTGAAATGCATTAATGGATGTTTATTAACAAATGAAATTAAGTTGACCAGAAAACCTTGGAACGTTTGTTTCATACTGTCTGTATGATTAAATTAAAGTAAAATGTTAACCGTTTTTATATGCATTTTAAAAACCTGTCCTGACCTTTTGCGATTAGGGTTTGTAGAAATATGGAAATAATGCTTTTAAAATCAAAACTTGAACGATTAGAATGACAGTTGGAGCTTTTTAAGGGTCCAGTGACAGACGGGTAACTTAGCCAGCATGCAGATTAAACAATGATTTTAATACAGTCAGCCATTCTGTCTACGCCTTACCTCCTGACTGAAAGCTTGTTATGACATATAATGTAATGAAATGTTTATCTGACATGCTCAGCAGTGCAAGCTGTCTCATCAACATGACAGTCATTACTTTGTCTGCATATGTGGGTAGTAACGTGTTATGTTTACTCTGATGCATTAATTGCTGTACTTGAGTAAAGTTGTAGAGACTCAAACATACCCTCACTCTGTAATAATGTTTCCTGTTGCGGACCTGGGTCATGAAGTGCATTTTAGAGTCTAAAAGCCATTATATTAGAATTTAAAAAACGCTTGAACAAGTCAGGAAAAAAACAAAAAAGAGCTCCTCTTACATACAGTAGGGCCCAAAAGTATTTAGCCAGCCACTGATTGTGCAAGTTCTCCTACTTACAAAGATGAGGGTGGTCTGAAATTTTGATCACAGGTACACTTCAACTATGAGAGACAAAAATGAGAAAAAAGAAGTTGCTCTTAAAGAAGAAGTTACAGGTCTGTGAGAGCCTGAAATCTTGCTTATTTGTGGGTGACCAAATACTTAGTTTCCACCATTATTTACAAACAAATTCTTTACAAATCCTACAATGTAATTTTCTGGATATTTTTGAAGTGTACCTATGATGAAAATTACAGAACGCTCTCATCTTTCTAAGTAGTAGAACTTGCACAATCAGTGGCTGACTAAATACTCTTTGTCCTCACTGTATATACAGCAATAACAGCATCTGGCAGCTTCGGGTTGCCAAGTTGGCTCTTTTGCAGCCTGAAGATGCTTATTTATTTTTAAAAGTGAAGCAGCCAAGAAACCACTTTCTCAGACGGAGAACAGGGTGAAAAGTCTAACATATAAAGCCAACAAAGATTGGTTGGCATCCAAGTATGTTATATTTGGTCATTATTTGCATTGCTAAAACAACAAATTTAATGGTGGTCTAAGACTTTTGCACAGTTCTGTATGTGAAGATGTTAGGAAGCCGTTCACATTCTCTGGTTTGTAAAGCTGCACACGTTACCTAAGCCAGTCTAATTAATAACGTTATCTCCTTGCAACTGCCTATGGAAATTAATTATGTTTGTTTTCTAAATGTCTCTGATTGTGCATACGCTCCATCTGCAAAAGTTTGTGGACAGTCCTGTTTCAGCAGTACTCATTACATTTATGTTATTTAGCAGACGCCCTTATCCAGAGCGACTCACAATTAATACAGTCTTACAATCCAAGCAATTGTGGCTTAAGGGCCTTGCTCATGGACCCAACTGTGGCAGAGGTGGGATTTGAACCCTGGAGCTTCTGGTCCATAGTCCAGTACCTTAACCACTAGGCTACCACAGCTACCACAAGAGCTTTCTAGATTCTCCATAGACAAACAGGAGCATTGGCAGGAGCATTATTTGTATTGATAGCCCAGAGACTCTCAATATGACCCATTTATAGTTTTCTGTTTCCAACAAGTCAGCTCTTTAACTTTCTGCCCTCCTGAAAGTCCATAGAGAAATGGTTTGCCAACTTTAATTGAAATCTTTGTTTGCTTGCACAGAACCTTTACCATCAGACACCTTCAAAATAAATCCTTCAGTTTCCCTTCTGATTATAAAATGAACCTTGTGTGTAATCTCTTAGTACCAGTAGCACAAACAGACAAGAACCCAGTCCCACCAAAGTGTAGGAACTCCCAGCATCATTTAGCCACTAAGAGACGATGTGCCTCCAAGGACCTCCCACTGAGGACTATTTTGTTACTTATTGTATTACTAACTTAAATATTATTATTGATTAGAATTTTAGTATTGAATAATTTTTTTAATATTACTTTAATGTACTTTTAAGTATTTACTTAATTACCATCTAGCCCACCCATGGAGGTCGGGTCCCTTTTTGAGTCTTGGTTCCTCCCAAGGTTTCTTCCTTCTTCTTTCAGGGAGTTTTTCCTTTCCACTGTCGCCTTAGGCTTACTCAATTTGGGATTGGCCTTTTAAGTTTATAAGATTGTAAAGCTGATTTGAGACAATGCTCCATTGTTAAAAGCGCTATAGAAATAAATTCGACTTTGACAAAGCTGTGTGTTATGGACGGTGAAAATGGTAAAGGACGTCGTGTTTGTAATTACAAATGTATTCAAAGTTAAGAAATACCCATTCTCTAACTCTAACTTCTCAAACAAGACCTAAATCGATTTCATTGTGACCCGTCTCTGCAGAAGGAAGACTCTAAATTCTGAAATTAATCCAACTAATCCTTACAGTTGCTTAAATGTGAGACTGAATCCCAGTCATTAGCAGGATTAATCAACAGCAAACAATGGGCATGTGCACAGTTACAGATCAAAAAATCTATAAAAACAGTGTGAAGGCTGTACTTTCACACATTTGAGGATTCTAGAAATCTATCTAAATTAGAATGTGTTATGATTGCATTCACACACAAATAGTCTTAACATTTGCAGTCGATTTTACTGATCATTTGAGGGTTTGTTTACCACAAAAAAAACCTACAAGGTGCTATCCTTGAAGTGACTAATAATAAGCTCTATACATAGAAAACATTTTTTCGAATGTTTCACAAAGTGCTTTAAGCAAAAGAATACACATAAAAGTGTTCAAAACAAAAAAGAAAAGAGTAGAATAAAATAAATCCAAAGGTCATCAGGAAGAGCGTTCAGAAGGTTGGTCATAAGAAAAGACCTCCTTTCCATTCTTTTGTTAGATGAACTGAAATTGTGAAATTAACAGTACTGTCACCGAGGTACTGGGGAGTCAAACCAGTAGAAAAATAGTCAAATAACCTTAAAATCAATTCTTATCAATAGGCAATATGACGTTAAATATACTGCTCACAAAAATTAGGGTATACTACAACATGAAACATCCCATAATGAAGTGCAACAGCCTAAGCTAGCCACTGAGTCAAAAACAAGATGTAAAAGCTCTTATTCTATTTAGACTTTGATTGTTTTTCTAAACAGTTTTCATCAGCTTTGCAACAGCTTTTAATTGTCCACTTTGTTCGATTTCTTGTAAGATTTTTTTTTTCTTTCATTTGGTCCTCTTTTTCATGATTATTTCATAATGCTGATCTTTATAATCTTGACCTCAACTGATCACAACCCTCTTGTGATGAATAATTCAATAAAGTGATCTGGCTATTTTTAAAGACTTACAGTTAAGAGAAGATAAAAACGATGTAAAAGCCTACAGTCTGTGACAAATGATCCCCACTGTGATGCTTCTTCATTTACATGATTTCTAAAACCTTGACGTTTGGTACCTCTCCAACATGTCTATGACACAGAGACGCAATATGACCAATCAAAGTATACTCTATAGATATTACATTACATTTCAGTTTGTGATATTCATGCTATAAAACTTACATTTATGGATTATGGACGAATAGTAGTAGTAAAATGTTTTTTCTGATACCCCAGAGACTCAATATGACACATTTATTTGTTTCTGCTTCCAACAAGTCAGTTCAGCGACTTACTAGAAGATGAGACAAGAATTTGTTTGGCTGGCTTAATTGGCCTTGTGCTTAATTCCACCAAACAGAAAATTATCGGACCTGATTCAGGGCTTATTGGCAGAAGCAGTCCGGTTTCAAAATTTAACGTAAACCCCTTTTAGACTGTTGTAGCAGGATGGAGGGAGAACACTATACTAATACCCATGTTGTGGATGTTTTTGGTTGGCTACAAACTTGTTATAAAGTGTATGTTAATGCATGAGGAGTCAGTTCTTCTAGAAGGGGATTTTTGAAGGAGCATTGTGTGGCAGAAGGTTAGTTATCCAGGTGTTTCTCATCTCAGCCTTGAACTACAACATTGTTTTTACCAAACAATATTTTAGGAGTGAATTGTGATTACTGCAGATCGAACACTGTCAATTTGTACAAAGTCTGTTTTATTGGGGCACTATGAACACACTAATGCTTTTTGGCTTCAACCAACACTTGTCCTTCTGGGTCCTTTTAAAGGTATTTGTTCACGTTATGGATTCTTCACACGTAGATGATGTTCATTCAGGTAATTTACTTAAGAGCAAATAAATAAATCACAGCTATGACACCAAACTATTTTGTTTAATGGCTAAACATTCTGGCTTCATGAAGCATACCTCAGCTAATCAAATTGAATTATTTTAATTGTGGCATATTTTTCCCAGATCAAGCAGAGGGAAATTAGTCCAACAGCTCGTTAAGGTTTATAATCACTCCCTTTCAACTGCAAACCAATTTGCTTTTCAGAGTGGTGTCGGGTGTTTGTTTTACAAGTGCAAACTCCAAGGTGATTCCATCATTTTTCCTTTTATGTGACCTGGAAATGGATATGCCATTAATGAAAATATACTGCTCAAAAAATGAGGGGCTACTTCATTATGGGATATTTATGTTTGAGATATGTTTCATGAATCCAGAATGTTCAGCTATTAAATAAAATAGTTTGGTTTCATGTTTGTAATTGTTTTTCTGCTGACAAGTTGGCCAAGCTGGCTGAACATCCTCGGTGTTGATTCCAAAGTTTTTGCCAGGGGTGCTAGACTGACTTTTGACTTGGACTCATCTGATTTTTGGAGCACAGCCTGGACAGTGAATGATTAATTGTTGTGCTCAATAAAGACCTGGGAAGTATTGTTTGTGTTATTAGTTTAGAGGTGATCAGATCATTCATCATTCATTCATTCACTTTCTTATTCGATTAAGCTTGGAAAGGGTCGCAGAAGAGCCGGTGTGTAGCCAGCGACTAGGAACAACCCTAGACGGGCCGACAATACAATGTAGGATACACACTAGTGCCTCACACGCACACTAGGGGCACTTTAGGGTAATTTACAGTCTTACAATTCCAGCTAGTTTAATTAAGGGCCTTCCTTAAGGACCCAGCTGTGGCAACTTGACAGTGGTGGGGGTATTTGAACCCAGGACCATCAGGTCCAGAGTATAGCACCTTAACCAGAGTAGCTACCTGGAGAAAACTCACACAGACGCAAGTTTTGCAGGCTGACCGCATCACCTGGAATTGAACCCAGAACCTTCTTACTCTGGCCTGATCAGACCATATTTCAGAACAAACAAATGTAACAACTGAAATAATTTAAAAGGTTTCACAATACTTCTTTTTCTGCATCTTGCTTTTCACTTGACATTAGTAGTTATGGAGCACACACTAATTTGGAGCACTTTTACCCTTCAAATGAAAGATGTTTGTAGATGTATATACTTGGGCAGAAAACCAGACAAAACACACCACACAACAACGACAACAGTGTCTGCTTTTAAACAAATAATGAAACCTCTACAGATCACATCTGTCCCTGTTCCTATTTTAATTGTACACCACTCTTATACACACCACTATTATAGTTATTAGAACACATTTTCTATTGCCAACATATTTTTCTAGAACAGCATCCATGTGTTGGGGTTGCTTTTTTAAGATCTGTATTTGATTAAATGTCCCTGAAACAAGCTTTTCGATGGAACACGTTACCCTCGCCATTCAAAAGCTCATCAAAGATTTGAGAGCTTAATTTTTTCCTCCACAGAAAACCCTTTTCTGTTGTAAAAATCCTTTTGGTGTCATACACAGAGATTAAATAGAGCAATATTTATACTGTCGGTTTCTTTTAAGTATTTTCTGTTTGTGTTGTCAATTCAGTGTTGATGGCCATGCTTTCTGAATCAAGTCTAAGTTTTTGAAATGAATATAGAATGTGTTCTATCCGTGTCTAAAGTAAACACAGAAGTTTATTCACAACTGCAAGCAGCTTGTTGTACAGCTATAGTTGGCTTCTATACATGCAGACTAACTTGTACACCAATTGCTGTGGTAGCCTAGTGGTTAAGGGACTGGACAACGGACGAGAAGCTCCTGGGTTCAAATCCCACCTTTGCCACAGTTGGGTCCGTGAGCAAGACCCTTAACCCACAATTGCTTGATTTGTAAGACTGTATGATTTGAAAGTTGCTCTGGATAAGGGCATCTGCTAAATGCGGTAAAATGTAAATTGAATTTTATTTAAAATATATACTTTATCGCATTGATCCTTATTTAGCAATGTTGCGTACAATGCATATGGCAATTTCAACTATATTCCTGTAATTTGCCAATTTAGTCCCCTTAGGTGATACATAGTTTTAAAACGCATTTCGTTAGTGTGTATTTAATCTGGAGTGGAACAATTTAACCAATTTAGTGATTTGCAAAAAAAAAATATTAAAAGTTACTAATAACAAACAGGATGAACTGTATGTACAGTTTTTATGTCCAGTTTACAGTTTTATGTACAATTACGTATGTAATTTATACTGGCTATAACAGCTCAAGATTGGGATGTTTCATATTCAGTGTCCATCTTAGAACTACAATACTTTTTTACCCCACACTCGCACCTAGGGACCATTTAACACCGATCAATAAAGGTAAGCACCATTACCGTCCAGCTAACTATCTTATGTTCACTTTAAAGTCAAAGGATATAGAATAAGAGTAGATAAGAATAGATTAAACATTTAAAGAAATTGGACCAATGGATCAAAAATTTGTATTTATCTCTAAATGTTGCAGTCCATATATAGCACGTGCATCTTGGTTGATGTATTTAGAGACTTTGGAGATATTTTTGGCTGCTTATTTAGACCAGGCTGTAAGTAGGGTTCGTAAGTGTACGTGCCTGTCCTATTGTAAGTTGTTCTCCTTTATTTGTCTTAGTCCCCCCCTACCTGTATTTTAGGGTACTACAGTAACCTATAACTATATAAACTGGTTCACATTCACTCGAGTCTGTTTCATCTGTCTGATCTTGTGTTGTACCTAATACTGTATATTTATGCATATTTGGCTTCCGTTACCCAAAGTATCAATCAGGTCCATCATACCATCCTCTTAAGGGTTACAGGATCATAAAAGTACATTACTGTATTTTTCATAATTTCCATAAATTACAAAAGGTTTAGTGTATCAGTTTTTCAGCAGAGGTGTTATGAGGCGTTTTACATATCATTTTGCATTCTTTTAAAAATCCCCTATATGTTACAAGTAGCCTAATAAGACTTTATAACTGTGGTAATGTCTGATCAACGTTCATTTGACTCAAAGGCCTCCTTCACAGAACATAATACACACCGTCTAGACGGTGCATACAGTATATATTTTGGCATTTTAGACCGGTTTCTTTCCTTCCTTTTCTATCCTCAATCCTCAATCCTGCTGTACTTGGACAGTCGTCCTCTTTTCTTCATGACAACAACCTCCTTGATACCAATCAGCCTGGATACTAGGTGGGTCATTCAATAGAAACTGCTCTTACTGAAGTGCTTCACAGAAAACATATTTTTTCTACTTAACCTTTTGTCTGCTTTGTTTGGCACCATTAATTATCAGATTCTCATCTCCACTCTCACCAACTTCTACACACCTACAAGATTGATATAGCATGGTAGCATGGTCAGGTAGCAGTCAAATATAATAACAAACCACAGATATTGGAGTTGAAGTCCGGGTGGTCCCTTCTAATTGCTGATTGCAGACAGGAGTCTGAGGAAGGGTCAGAATACATATACAGTGTTCCCTCGCCACTTCGCGGTGCACCTTTCGCGGACTCGGTGCATCGCGGGTTTTTGAAAAATATTATTTATATTATTATTATTATTATTATTATATTATTATTAAATATTATTTTTGTGGAACTTGATCTGCACATGCGTACGTGTGGTATAGTTAACGTATACATAAACATGTATGTTTATGTATACGTTAACCGTGTTTATTGACCCTGTGGATCCTGACGGACAGTTCTGGTGGAAACAGGAGAGTTGAGGTGCACATTTAATTCTG
>JAVSBV010045006.1:0-11118 GCA_033117975.1 Parotocinclus spilosoma
CAACTACTAGTACATTTAGTATGCTGGTTACCTTGTTTAATACGTTAAGTTTTTTATATGCTGTACCAACACTCATCAAGATAAATAAAGCCATAGTAAGAATATAAATTACATATCTGTTTTTAGATACTCTTAGAATCTTAAAAGTTATCAAGTCAGCCTTCAGTTAATCAGGTTACCAAGAAAACTAGCTCACCCTATAAGTAATGCATATTTTTAAATTAACATTTCAGCACTAAAAAAGAGCACATATGTTGACATTAAAGGCAAGTCTCCTACAGTAACCCAAAGGTAAATGTTAAGAGCAGGTAGTTTGGTGTTTAACATTAGCAGTTAATCTTTTATCAAACATGTCTCATTTGTGAAGTAATTTGACTTGTTGAAGTTTTTTACTTCATATTTGAAATCAGCACCTTTCATTTGGGTAAAATCAGCAAAAAGGAGTAGAGAGTAATCAGAGTATGAAATGAGAATAATGGACTGGGCTACATATAACAAGATATGCTTGACTTTTGTAATTTTTGTTTTTGTAAAAAAAATGCCAACAACAGCCTAACACCTATCAGGACTGTGGGGGGCACTGTGCCTAAGTTACTGGATTGTAGCTTAAATGGTTTAAGGTTGAAAGTCCACCTCAACCAATATGCCACTGTCCACACAACTGTAGGTTAAGAACCTAGTCCAAAGTTATGACTGTAAAAAAATTGTATTAGTTGTAAGTTGCTCTGGATACGGCCGTATGCTTTGTAAATATAGGTATTACCAATGACGACAGAGCGAAGGCAAAAATTAAAAGTTTTGGAGCAAAACAAATCATAAAGATCAGTTCAAATCATTCAAGAACAGTTGCTTTCTGGAAGCCATAACCACTCTGAGCTGTGCAATAGTTAACATTATTGACAACACTGTGAATTCTATTACTGTGCAATAATAATATTTAATATGACACTTTATCTTGTTTTATAGTGTATTATATATACACACACGTCTGCACTGCGAAGAAGTGCTTTTTAATCTCATTGTATTTGAGTATAGTCTATTCTATTCTATTCTGACGTACCTTCTAAATGAATGGCGCCACCTGCTGGTTGTGTTTTACAATAGTTCGTATGACTAATATGCAGGATTTGGAAAGTTCTTCTTAGTTTGGGATAAAAAAAACATAATCGATGTCTTATTTTTAGACTGGATGATGCTGTCTGTGTATCACCTACACCAGAAATGGGAAAAATATGTATTTACAAAAGCTGAAAGATTACTTTAAATAGCATGCCTTTAAATTTTACATAGTTTTACATACCCATTATTGAAACGTGGGCCTAGCGTGTGTTCCCTATAGTGGATTGGTACTGTGTCCAGGATTGTTAGGTAAGAACAAATCAACATCAGATTTATGGCTCACTATTTTAATGTAACAGGCACAACAAGAGATCATGGATAATAACAGAAACAACACAAACACACATAACGTGACGTTTTACTTGCACAATAAAGCATTACACTATAACATTACAATTGACATTACTGTAATGATATGCACTTAATTCAGTACAATGTATGCCACCTTCTCCCAAAATGATCTATGCGTTTATATACAACAGATTATACTACACATTAATTGAAACACAGCTTTCCTATAGGGAAGTTCCAGGAATTAAGTGGCTTTTAGTCTATTAGTTGATCTTCTTTACATTTTAAACATCTTGACCAATGCGCTACATTTATACCATATGTGTTTATAATTCACAAAAAATGTTCATTTTGGTGATAAAACTTTCATTCATACAAACTTGGCGTTACCAATATCAAAACATCATGACTTTGTTCAATTTGTAGATTATACCAAATAATAATTATATATGAAATAAAAAATTATAATTTAATTTAATTTAATTAATTCATTCTATGTACACCAGGATTTCAAAAAGCTCAACTTTAGCTCTGACTATTTACACATAGGAAAATTAAATCTATAGAATTCCAAGAATATCCTTATAATTGTTTGGCTAAAATTACATTGACCCTGTTTTTCATTTACATTAAATGTATATGATCAGACATAATTGTTTCTTTGGGGTTGCACTGATGCTACAAGGCTAATCTTGCTAGGTAGCAAGAATTTTTATCTAACAGTTTAGCACTGTGAAAAGTACATGAATGTACTTTACTGGCTAACTTGTAGCGGTTGTGCATAAAGTTTCGTAAACAGCAGAAAGCCTGCGTTAAATACATACACGTTGTACCGTCCCATCTCCTTTTAGGGAAAAATGCTACCTGAGTCTAATGCTTACTCTGAATGAACTGAGGATGAATGTATTGCAATCTCAAACATGGGAAACTATTGTCCTTTTATTTATAGATAACAATGTGTCAGAGATAACAGTGTCAGAAACCACAAGAACGAGTGTAGAAGTTAATTTAACACATTAATACAATTTGTGGTGCTTTATACATGCAGTTTGTAATACTACTTTTGGCTAACACCATTTTGGCTGACCTGTTTATTTAGTTATTGCTAAATCGTCAACCCATAGCCAACCTTAGTGTTACAAAATACACTTTAATTGCAGTAAGATGCATGCATGACTTTATACACATCTAAACAGTAAAATACTCAAGTTTGTTTTAAATGATTAAAGTTTAGTAATGTAAGATGGGTCTATGTGTGGAACACCATCAAGATTAAAAGTAGATTCTGACAGATTTGACAAACATTTGACACTTTGTGTCATACTGCAGGATGATCATGGGTGCTGATGTGGGTTCAAAGTTCATCCTCTGAGCTGTCTGCCAAGAGCATTGCATGGTCTGGTCCTTGTCTTACCTCTGTGGGCTGCTGTAGTAAACAAAAAACCATTCCTTTAAGATGCATCACTACACTTTCAGAAGTCAAGTCAGGTTTAATTCTACAGCGCTTTTTATGTTCGAGCCTTGTCTCAAAGCCGTTTTACAATATTATTTATCTTCTAAGACCAATCCAAAAATGAAAAAGCCTATTGTGACAGTGGAAAGGAAAAAGTCCCTAAATGTCAGGATTCACTAATAAAAGTAAGAAACCCTATGGAGGGAAGTAAGAAGATCCCTATAACTAACTGGTGGGCTGTTTCAATGCTAATGCCAATGTCAATTATATATATAAAACACTTAAAAAACCAAAAACATGTTGTTGTTAAGCAAATTGCTGTCCAGTTAATATGGCAACATATAATGGACAGATAAACGCAATATAAAATACACAACAAAAACCAAAAGAACAAAAGAAAACCTAAAATAATGGCAACTCTCATACAGAAGTAAAAGTCTAAAGCTTTCAGCTATGCATTCAGCATAGACACAAATTAATAACGGAACTGGTGGTAGTAAAGAGCTAATTATAGCTAAATGGAAGTCAATTCTCACAAAGTAGTTACACAATAACTGTAACTGTAACAAAAATCTATATAAAAATGATTGCCTAAACTTAATATCTCATTCACCTTTCTCCTCTGGTGCTTGAGGTTGTTCTTCCTCTTGCGATGGATCATTCTGATGCCATAAAGAGCTCCGACAATAAACAGTGCCCCAGCTATACCAATGCCCACAGGTGCCAACATCCCAGAGACATAGCCAGCCTTATATAATGAACAGTACATTTCAGACTGCGTTGTATGTTCTAATCTTTATTTTAAACTAAAACATATTGTGAAAAAAATCGCCTACCTTTTCTCGAATAAGCTCAACCCAGCTCCGTACTGTAAAGCAAAGGCAAAAACTTGTAAGGCATTGCTTTTATGGACTGAACAAAATATGCTAAGTTTGGATGCTTTAGTATAACCCAGTGGCATTATGTGTACACAGAGACCCAGATTCCAGTCATGGCCACCTGCTGCCTTCATCCCACATTCAAGAACCTTGTGCTGCCAGATACCGGTTAAGGTTTCACTGGTTTAAATGGGTATAGAAAGTGAATGGGTATGGAAAGTGAGTGAATGATCGATCACTTTATTAGGTACAGCTTATTGTTTCTACACTAATTGTCCACAGCTCCACTTACCACATCGAAACATTTTGTAGTTCTACAATTGCAGACTGTAGTCCAACTGTTTCTCTATATACTTTTATAGTCCCCTTTACTAATGACCTTTCTAATGGTCAAGACAACCGTTGTAATTGTAGAATCCATCTGTAGAGTCCATGTATATTATTAAGCAAAATTGATCAAATGAACAATGAGTGTAGAAACAAGGACATAGTAAAGTAATAGTATAGTATATTTAAGTATATAAGTATATTTCACCACTGCCAATTTTTTTTTATTTTACCCCAGTTTTATTCGGGTCACTGTTGTGCTGAGCAGGGTACTATCCCTCTTCTCCCCTCGCTTAATTATTATAGGCACTGTTAGAACCTGAACCCATTAATACACAGTGGTAATCTAGCAAATTATCACTGCAGTACCTGATCACAAAGGAGGCATTTTTTAACTTTTAAATAATATTTCCAATAGCTAGAACTTCACAAGTTTTTATCTCTGCAAAACTTGAAGACACTGTGTAGTTTTTATTTTATTTTCTTAAATTTGTTTTGTATTGTTTTTTAATTGAACAGCTGGAACTAATTTTAATGTAGTGAACTGTAAGCATCAACTCACCAAGGCCTTGGTTCCTCTGCCCCCAGACTGGAGGAGGAATGAGGCTATAGGGAGGATGTGTCTGTGAATGCTCATGGGTCTCAGTCTCCTCTTTACTTTCATCTTCCTCCTCATCCTCCTCTTCAGAATCATCCATGTCTTCATCCTCTTCATCCTCATTCTCTGAATCATAAAGGATAACACAACTAAAGTTTTTAGATTGTGAACATGTAAGTAATTATGTTTGTGAGTACAAACCTTCAGATTCCAGTTCCTCCAATCCTGACATTGGTTTTAACATCGCTGAGTGAGCTGACTTGTTTTGTAAGACATTCTCAGCAGTGGCTGCATCAGGTAAACCTGACAGGCCCACTGCTCCCACAGAGGTTGGGATGACATCTGAATCTACAAAAACAAATACTTTATAAATGCCTTGCAAATTACACTATTTAAGTCTGCTAGTAGCCTGATTATGTGATATCTGTGATGTAATATTATGTGATATTATGTGCATATGCTATGCCTACTACACATATTCTAAAATAATATTTAATTGTATTATTTATTATTATTATTATTATTATTAATAATAATAATAATAATAATAATATATTTATTATTATTATTATTATTATTATTATTATTATTATTAATAATAATAATAATAATAATAATAATAATATTTAATAATATTTAATTGCTTAAAACGTACTGTGCAGGGGCAATGCATATACGCCTAAAAAGGGCGGCAGCCCCACCAATTGTGCCTGTATAATATTTGAATGGAAAATTGTTTTTGAAAAACACATTCTTCTAATAGAAAAATAAAAACATAAGGTTATAACAGTTAGTTGCCGTAACATAAATCAGTGTGGAATTGCACCGATATATACAGTACTGTGCAAAAGTTGGCCACCATTAGATAAGTTGTTTTAGCAATGGTACAACATCCATATGTAACAAACTTTCAACAAAGAAACCCCAAAAATTGTGAATTTCTGTGTGAATTTTAGCGAATCTTTTTGCATTTCCTTTTTAACCTGGTCCTCTCTGAATGTTTTTTTTTTGCCGCTAACCTTCCTGAAATTGAAATTGTTACAATATATTTATACTTAAACCATTTTGTGGCTTTGTGTCATTTTGTGGCTTTATGAAGGTACTTTCATATAGTAATCATAATAAACTGTAATGAGACCATATAGTTCTATAGCGCACCATGCTATGTGATGCAATTTTAGCTGTGAGGAAGGGGGAAACAGAGCAAACAAGTGCTTTGACAGAAATCCATAGGGGTTAAATTAGGAGAAAGGGGTGGCCACTCGATTGGACCTTTACAAACATTCCACCTTTGGGAAAACCGTTCATCAAGGTAATCTCTGACATCACATCTGTACTGAGTGGGACCCACCAAGTTGAAAAGAAAAATATTCCATGCTTTGACAGCAATAAATAATACATATCTTATGGTGTGCTCTTAACATTCGATCAGTAAAGAAAGGTTTTGGGTACAATTTGGCTACCCCATACACCACACCATACCATGACTTTAGGTTACGTAACTATGTTAGATGCATCAGTCCAGTGAGGGTTTGTGTTGGATCAGTATTAATTATTATTTTATCATTCATAAAGGCATTTGATTAACTATTGAACTTAAGGGACAATTTGGATTTCTGTTTTCTTACCATGCTTGCAAATCAAAGTGGTGGTCTGGGTCAGGCATTGTAGCAAGTTTTGTAAGGTGATATTAATGGGGCACAGCTAATCCCATATTCCAGAGACCGTTACATGGCCAAACAGTTTCCCCCTTTCCCCAGAGCATTTTTATTATTATTTTGAGCAATGTGTCTTGTATCACTGTCTGCCAAACCATTTTGATTTTATATGGGTGTTTCTTTACTTTTGCAGACTTATAGTTTTACAGACACCTGCACATTTAACTAAGTCATGTAAAACAGTGGATCACAGTAAACTACAATGATTTTTCATATGGGTGGGACAAACGTGGCAATCTGTATAGTGCTTTAAAAACGTAATCGTATAGGTATACAATGCTAAACACTGCTGTTACGAATAATGTAAACAATTTCCTCTGTGCACTTTTTTGGGAATTAGCTATGCTCTAACACTGTGTAAAAAAACTGCACTGAATGGAAATAGTTATAGTATTCAACATTATCATACATTTAAAATATGATCAATTTGATATTTTATAAGAATACTATTTCAACCTTTTTTTTTTACATGATCTGAAACAGGATGTAATTACCTATTTCCCTCTTTTCCCATTCATCATCACTGGAGACAACAAAAATTATGTGCTGATGATTATACGAATGGAACAAGGCAATTGAATTGAGCAAAGCCAAAAAATGGTTACAGTACAATACAGTTATAAGACATGTCTATAAGACATGACAGTAATCTGCTTTGCTTTTCAAAATATACCTCTGTGGACACACAATGGACAATAAAGCTGTTTTTACTTGAGCTTGAGTCACTTTAATCATCTAACTGAGGTCACTTTATATATATATCATTGCTCTGTGCATGTAACCTTGGAAAAAGTACAGATGTTAAGAGTTAACTGGGGAATTTTTATCCATATATACTGCTCACAAAAATAGGGGATATATCTCAAACATTTTTGGAAGCAGTATATTTACCCTGTTTTACTGGTCAAGGTTGTCTGGGGTGGGCAGGGGGTTTAGAGCCTATCCATGGAGATCACATGGCATAGGTGCGGGTGTACTGCACTGGACGCCAGTTCATCCCAGTGCCAACAGAAGTTACTGCTACAGCACTGGGTATGATCCCATTCTGTTTCCCTCAGACCCAGCTACTTATGCCATGTGTGATATCTTAATGTAAACTGCTATCATCAAACAGTTCATATGTGTTTTAAGTTTAATTTTCGTCCAAAGTAATGTCACATTCCGAGCAGTGGATAGAGATTATTTGGAAAAAGCAGGAGCATTGTTTCAAATGTGTACACAAAAAGAAACATATTAGACAACAAAACATTTATACACTCTCACTCTGTAGCCTCTCTATCCTCCCCAAATGCTCCTGGTCTGCTTTAGAAAGCGGCCTCGAGACTGGATTTTGAGACGGTATGGCAGCATCAAAGGTCTCCGCACCAGACATATGCCAGGATGAGGGCCAGTCAGATGGTCCAGGCAGGGACACATCATGAGGAGTGTGATCTGTATCCATAGACATGCTTTGTTCTAGTTCCGCCTCCTCAAGCATTCCTGTTGTTGGCATCATCAAGACAGACAGTTCAGGTGCCAGGACTGAGCTACTGGATGTTGTGACTTCATCAGTGGGTTCAAAGATCAAAGGCAAGTGTTCAGAAGACATAGTTGCCTCCGTTCCCACCTCCTGTGACAAGGGCAGTTCACTCACTCCTTCCACTGTTTAAAACAAAGTTAATCATGTTAGTATGTTCATTCCAGAACTGCAAGGTGTTGTAAGTTAACTTTAATTGAACACTTTTAGTACTTTAGCTTTAAGTGAACAATTAGCCAATTTAAATGAAATGACAAGACTGTAACACAAAAAGCAGAACAGGATTTTTGGTTGGTTAAAACCTGCACTGGACTTTTATCAAAGAGGGACAGTGATTTTGGTTGGGTAAAGGTGGAACTGGATTTTTTTAATAGATGATTAGGATTTTGTTTGGGTAAAACCTGGACTGGGTTATTTTAAAAAGTATAGCAGGATATTTATTGGGTAAAACCTGGACTGTACTTCACAAAAGTAGTTTTGGCTGGGTAAAACCCGGACTTGGCTTTTACAAGCTAAGCAACTAAATGACTATTATAATAACCATAAATATGTGAGCAACCTATGAAACTTAGCCATTAACTTAGCTTAATGTCTTTTAAAATGAAATGTCTTATCAACACCATAGCAACGTACATAGCAACCACCTAGAAACACATTTACATTTACGGTATTTAGCAGACGCCCTTATCCAGCGACTTACAACTTATACAATCTTGCAATCCAAGCAATTGTGGGCCTTGCCCAACTGTGGCAGCTTGGCAGAGGTGGGATTTGAACCCTGTACCATCTGGTCCAGAGGCCAGCACCTTAACCGCTAGGCCACCACAGCAACCAGTCTGTATACCATAGTCTCTCAACACCTTAGCAAACACACTAAAGACTGAAGAACTGCATTGAAACACCCTAGCAAAAATATATTATACAATAACAACAACTTAGCAACCACAATCTACCTTAGCAGTGACCTTAGTAGCCACCTGGAATTACTTATCAATGTTGTATCAACCACATAACTACTACTTGCCAATTATTAGCTGGCTTTGACAAACAAAATGAAGGAATGTTTGTTAACAAACTTTTATTTATTTATTTATAATTATTTATTGTAATGTTTGTTATTTATGATGGCTTGGCATATTTATCATCTTCAGTAGGCTTGAGTTATAATGTATAAAGTGGTAATAGAGAGTAATAGCAGTGACGGGGTGCCACTTTTGACTCAACTGAGATATAGGGTATTAGGTATTAATAGAGTGTATCAGAAAAAAACTGTGACATCATCACCACTTATTACCCATGGAAAAAATATGTCAGATTATTCAGACAAGCCAAATGCCAAAGGCATTATAAATGTGTATAAGTATTTCAGATGTGATGGCAGCACATCTGTGGAAGGACGTACTCTTCTTACTTTTCATGCAGTCTCTCTTCCTTATTTTAAGTTCATGTCTCAAAAATAGAAAGTAATTAGGCAGGCTCCAGTGCCCCTGTGGTTCCAAGTGGAGCAAGTAAGAAACCTGCCTTCTGCATGTATTCTGAACACAGGGTAGTAGTGGCTGAGTTTGTTAGGTACTGGATTACCAAAAGTTTAGGGAAAGCTACCACTTCTGGCCCTTTGATCAAGGCCCATCTTTAATAGCTTAAATTTTTCCTTGTATGATTTTATCAGTTATAAGTCGCTATGGAAAGAGAATGGACTACATGATGTAAATTTAAATACCTCAATTTAATTTTCAATGTATTTAATAGCCAATCTTTAGATAAGCTCTTATAAAGTCAGAGTTAAATAAAAAAGTTAAATACATAGCAATACAGGTACTGTACTTGTGAATGTATTTCTAAAAAAAAAACGTATTTCTAAAATAATTAATTAATGGAACTAATAAAAAAAATTATGTTTCTATACACAATTATTGCTATATATACACAATGAAATTACCTCCTTGCAATTGAATTGACTCCGCCCAGGCACCACTAAGTTCTCCCAGTCTGGAGTTGAGAGTCAGGTCAGGTTGAAGGAGTCCAGGTACAAGTGCCTTATCCTGATTCTCTGTGTCCGTATATGGGTTCTCCTCTGCTATGCTCTTTTTGTCCACTGTAGCTCTTCTAGACTGTCCATCGTAACTGCCTAATGTTGTCAGAGCTGTAAAAGCCAGGCTGACAGTCCAGGGAGACTGGCTTACAGAGTCATGGGTAGAGGAGGGGATCATGAACAGAGATTCTGTTGAGAATCCCCTCCCTCTTTTTGAATTCATCCCAGCAGATGTATTCTTCTTGATTGTCAGTACCTTCCTTCCTCTGTCCTCTTCTGGTGAAGGCAGGTATACAGTTCTGGTACCTTCTTCTACATTGCTGTAATGCAAGCTAGTGTATTCACTGTGATCTAGTGTAACGTCCGTCTGCGCAGGTCTGTTAGAACTTAGTTGAAATGGCTCTAACATCTGCACAGCAGCTTTCTGTTCTGCATTTTCATGTCCCATTGTACGATCCGCAACAGTAACTGATTCAGATGGAGTTACAGATATAAGATTCTCCTTTATTTTCTCATAGGCTGAGCTCTCATCAGTAGACTGGTACTGTGTGTAAGCTTCAACACTTCTCTCAACCAGTTTCACCTGTCTAACGGGACCCATGACAGATTCTGTTACTTCCTCAGCATGTCTTGTTTGTTCAGGAATTTCTACACGAAGACATAGGGGAACTTGCAAGGAAAGCGTTGCACACATCTTTTCCCTGCTTGCTAGATGATCAGGGGTGTCTTTGGATTCACAGCATTTTTCCTGTGGCAAACTCCCTAACGGGGCAGCCCAAGTGGTCAGACAGGCCCCGACCAACCAAAGAACTTGCAGTGGTTTGCAGTGAGGCATTTCTTTTGACAGTTCTAAGAAAGGATCTAAGAAAATATAGTTCACACACAAAGAAGACCAGAAGGGGCCATGGAAAAATGGGTCATAGAATCTGATGTTTCATAAGAAGACGTCAACTTCCTCGATCAAAACTGCAGAACGCAAAATGGAGTTGATGAAGAAGGGTGCAAAGCTTATTTTTTAAAACATCCCATATTCATCGTGCTACACTGTATTGCTTTTATTGCTGTCCATGTGAGAACTTCTGACACACAGGATATTTTCATACAAAGCAGATTCCAAAAAAGTTGGGACACTAAACAAATTGTGAATAAAAACTGAATGCAATTATGTGGAGATGGCAAATGTCAA
>JAVSBV010045017.1:0-11117 GCA_033117975.1 Parotocinclus spilosoma
ATATATATTTCACTATAGTATATATAATTATCTATAGTTTATATATATATTTATCTGTAGTATATATATTTAACTATAGTATATATATTTATCTATAGTATATACATTTTTATCTATAGCATATATATTTAACTATAGTATATATATTTTTATCTATAGCATATATATTTAACTATAGTATATACATTTATCTATAGTATATATATTTATCTGTAGTATATATATTCAACTATAGTATATATATTTATCTATAGAATATATATTTATATCTATAGAATATATATTTATCTATAGTATATATATTTTTATCTATAGAATATATATTTATCTATAGTATATATATTTTTATCTATAGCATATATATTTAACTATAGAATATATATTTATCTATAGTTTATATATATTTATCTATAGCATATATATTTAACTATAGTATATATATTTATCTATATACCCCTGTGGGACCCTCTTTATATATAGTATACTATACTAAGGGACTTGACCTGCTTCTGGAGGAGCTGAGGGAGGAATAGGTCACATGACCGATACACATTCACCCACATTTACCAATACCAGTAAGCAATGGTTTGAAACTGGTTTTGGAATTTATAACATTTCAATGCCAAAGTTGATTCAAATCAAAACGGCAGTCTCTTTTAAGGACTTTTTGTACTTAAATAATAATAAAACAATAACCACAAACAAAAATCTACACCAAAGAATAAAACGATGTCTTACTGGGCTGTAAAATTATCCAGAACTTTTGTTGTTACTAGGAATGAGAACTGTATATAAAGAGGGGACATTAAGGCACCATTTGGAGACCCACAGGTGTAGCAAAGAGTCTCCTAAAATAAAAAATAAAACTATTATAGGCATTGCTGAGGTGTCTGGTGCGCGTGCAGGACACACCAGGTTATTTTGTTTGTTTGTTTTTTACAAACAGCACCAAACCGAAGCAGAAAGGAGCTCGTGCCTTACCTTTACTTTCAAAGGTTTGCCCCGCGGTTGCGCTTAAAGCCAAGCAAAGCGCGCACAAGACCAATATATTTCTCCTGTTATTGGTCATTTTCCGCTCTTTTGGTTAAACAGACCCCGTGTTGCTTTCTGATCCCCGGCATAGTTCCGAAGTTACCGTTGCTGGTGTGTTCTCGTGCACAGTTTGTCCAGAAGATACCGCGCGCGTGCGAAACACGAGATAAAACACCAAGTGCGCGCGATCCAAATGTTTTCTTCAAAGTAGTACTACGTACGTGGGCGGGGCCTCATGCTACTTAATTAGGGCTGAAGTTCATTAAAAACTACTGGAGGTGGTTTTGTGGCTGATCAAGTTTCTTTTTTCAAGTTTCAACATTTTCTCAAAGCAGCTTTATAATCTTATATGATCGTAAAAGGCCAACCCCAAATGGAGCAAACCCAGGGCAACAGTGGCAAGGAAAATCCCTGAGAGTAGAAGGAAGGAACCTTGGGAGGAACCAAGACTCAAAAAGAGACCCGACCAACATGGGTGGCCTAGATGTTAATTCAGTAAATACTTCAAAGTCTATTAAAGTCATAGTAAAATTAAGTAAATAATACAATTTAAATCAATAATAATATTTAAGTTAGTAATAAAATAAGTAACAAAATTGATTTGAAAACAAAATCGATTTAAGATAATCAGTCTCCAGCGGTAAGTTATTGGAGGCACATTGTCTCCTAATAACTAAATGACTGAGGGAGTTCCTGCACTCTGGTGAGACTGGTTTCTGTTAATGGAGACCAGTAGGGTGATGCTGAGGTGGTGTGGTGCTGGAACTGGTACCGGAACATCGGCTCAGAGAGAAAAGAGAATATGTAGTTACTTATGGATTAGGAGTTTATTATTAATCACTGATGCTGTGCAGCATGAATCTAAACAAGGCGTAAGTAATTCGTAATAAAATCCCCACTGCAAATTTTCAGGACTTTAGAAAATACATTTTCCAACGTCTTAAAAGATACCCATGTATAAAAAAGCATTTATTCGTTTGGATGAATCTCAGTGCGTTGTTACGACTAAAGTGAAATGCTAAAACGACATTATTTTATCCGTTTGTTTACGTTTCATGTGGTTATTTGTTCAATAAGCACTGATACTCGTTACAGCTGTGACGTCGGTGACATTAAACCCACTAAGGACTAATTTTATGATCTATTTTGTTTTATAATTTGGTTTATTTTCAAATTTGTATATTACTAACTTAAATTTTATTATTAATTTGTTATTTATTACCCTAATTTTGCTATAATTTAATATACTGTTAATATTGAGTCTTGGTTCCTCCCAAGGTTTCTTCCTACCAATTTAGGGAGTTTTTCCTTTCCACTGTCGCCCTAGGCTTGCTCAACTTGGAATTGGTGTTTTAAGAAAGTGTAATATTGTGAAGCTGCTTTGAGACGATGCTCCGTTGTAAAAAGCGCTATAGAAACAAAATTGAATTGAATTGAATTGAATTAAAACCGACGTACAGCCGCAGATCAGAATAAAAGTCGTGTCTTACAGTTGCTTTGACTTTTTACTTCATTGCAGAAAGTATGGAGACAAAATATTTGGTGTTTCGTCTTGGCAGTTAATTTCCGTTTTCCATTCCTGTATCTCAGGAATCTAAAGCATTTATTACTTTATAATGTTGGCATTCGTTCTCACTTAAAAACACTTTAGCACAGAGGACACCCATACAATGTATGTCACTTTCTGTTTATTCCTGCAAACCATCTTCTTGAAGATCTATGACTTTGGAATGTGTGCGGCATGTGGTTTTGCATGGATGTCCCTGGAAAAAGTGCAGCAAATGTTGTTCTAAAATGTACATTTCCTTTTCTATTAATATAATTAATGCTGCCAGACCCATACCATGACACACCCTGGCGTTTGGAATAGTGATTTTCCTGACCACAGTACACGTTTTCACAGTGTGATGGTCCATCCTAAATGTCGCTAAGCCCAGAGAAGTCGATGCTATTCTAGCCTAACATTAGACCTCTTTAGTAAAGTGTTAAGTGGCATTTGTGGCTATAACTCCATATTGTAGCGCTTGATCGAGGTTTGTAAATGTATTTGTTTGCACATGTGGTTATATCAGCTACTAATAAATGATGGTTCTTACTGCAATGCCATCTGAGGGACCATAGAGCCCAGATGTTCAGCAAAAGCTTGCACCTTCGCCATTTACACACTACAATTGCTCAGGATTTTAATGATATCATGCACTGTAGAAATATGGAAATCCCTTCCAGTCTTTCTTTGAAGAATGTTGATTTTAAACTTTTCATTAATGTTCTCACACCTTTGTCAACAAACAGGGAGATCCTCTGCTCAAGTCCACAATAATATAAAAGGAAACAATGTCAAATTGATAATGATTAAAAGTGAAATCACTGATATAATTACAGAATTTCTTGGCAACTCCAGATCTGAAAAGTATAACCTTTTAGTTTAAAATTGGTTGATTGGGAGTAAACATGAGTGTCAATTTGCATGTTCTTGATAGCTTGAATCTTGAACGACTTAAATCTTGGAGCCATGAGTCAAGAACATGGAGAACCCTTTCACCCAAACATGGAGATGGAACACAGATACAATACAGACATTTACATTTACGACATTTGGCAGACGCCCTTATCCAGAGCGACTTACAACTTATACAGTCTTACAATTCAAGCAATTACGGGTTAAGCGCCTTGCTTAAGGACTCAGCTGTGGCAGAGGTGGGATTTGAACCCTGGACCTTCTGGTCCAGAGGCCAGTACCTTAATTGCTAGGCTACCACAGCCCCATACATGATGGCAGAATACTGCTGATGTTTATAGTGTAAGGACCCGGATCATAATCATTCCATAGCATCCAAAAAGACAATTTTTTCCCTAACAAGTCAAATGTACAAACTATTACTCTCTTGGTTAGACGATAGACGGTGATTTTGCACGAAACGAATTCACTACGTGCTTCAGAATTCTTATTATCCTTGACATTTGGACCAATCGGCATATATTTTGGCTTCCTATTTGTAATACCTTTCATTTGGGTCAAATCATCCAAACGAATTAGGTCAGCAGAATTTTCTTTTTTATTTTTTCAAACGTTCTACGATCTAGTGCAGTGTTTCTCCACAACGTTTTTAGACCAAGTACCATCAGCATATTTAGCTGAGTCTACAGTCTTATCCTCCAAATGTGCATTTTTAGTGCTGGTTCCATGCTCTCATTGCTGAGAATCTGTTCCTCTGTTCCTCTACAGGTGAACCCCAAACCTAAATTTGCGTCGTCCCATCTCCTAGTGCTTTCATTTTAGCTTGGTAACACGAACCGTGCCTCCTATGGCTAAATTAGCACTGGCTGAGCTAAGCTAAGGTAATTCATTAGCTCTCTTATATAGCGGTTTACCAGTTTAGGTTCACTGCTGCCATCTTCTGCCATGATGCTATACTATTTGACGCATTCGTTTTTAACAATTGTGTTGTTGTTTTTTTTGGACAAACGCAAGGCTTTCACAGCACATTTAAAAGATCTGAGCCACCCACAGTCTCTCTGTTCTACAGAGCATGTACTTAGCCTCAGAAACACACTCCCTAAACGCTTTTCGAAAGCAGTGTAGATTATCCTGCATACTGTGTGTTGTTGTTGTTTTAATAATAGTGCTGCTCTGGAGTAGTGCTTCAGATTTAATAAGGAACTGTGTATATGTTTTTAAAAAGATAATAATCATTACTTGTTTATTCTAGGTCGTGTGTATTTTCACCTCTATAAGTGACAGACATTTTCAGACTATTGGCTTCCTTATTTTAACTATTATATGTAAAGCTCTGTGTGAGTTTGGCCTCAAAGTTATAAGGCTATTTAAATAAACATATTATTAATTATTATTAATTATTAATTGTTATTATTATGTTAGGCATAATAGAAGTACAGAGTGGTACAAGTGGTTTGGTAGTGTAGTAACTGGTCTTCTTATCAGAAATTATCAGACGAGCTTGTTTTGCATGGATCTTGTTATCAGCGTCTTTTGGAAGGTCCGTAACGTACTGATAAGTGAAACTCAGCCCACCCCAACACCTTATTCTTACAGTTAGGCCCAATTTGTACACAGACGCGGGAAACGTGCAGGGTGCCCGGACAGGACAACATGTCTTTACTTCACTGTTTATATACGTAAGGACAGGCTTATGAATTAGTTAGTATCCTAGGCTTAGTTCTTCGCTCGGAAACATGGCTTCGGTTCACGTCCTTCACATTGTGGGAGCGTGACAAATTGCAGGAAATGAAGCAGACATGTCACAAGTTCATAAAGTAAAAAGCAGTCAACCACGCCATTATATTACCGACTACATTTGAACCACATTGTATGTAAAAACAACATGGGGGGAAAAAAAGGATTCTAAAGACTTTTATTTGAACGTAAAAGTACTGTAAGGTGCCCATTTCTGGATTCTCTACATAGAGAACCTTACAGTCATGTTCCAAAATGTAGTGAAAGCCCATTTAGAAGAATACAGGCCTTGGGTATCCATACTAATTATCATGTTGCTATACAAATTTATACTGTGCACAAACTTTTGGCCAAATAATGTACCTTGGAATTGCAGAGCTATGCAAGTTCATTATTGCAGCTAAAAGAAATTCTACAGGTTAACGAATACCAATCACATTCTTTTCAGCCTTATTTAATGTGGTTTTGTACTGTTTAGAATTACAGCATTTATGACTCGCTAATCGAGAAGGACTTTTAATGTAGCAGAACAACTGGGGCGTCCAGAGGTGGTGGAGCTATCGAAATGTTCAAATTGTTGCTTCCTGTTATACCCAATTAATTATATTTCAGCAGTGACAAGGTAGTTTATTTTGAGTGACAAAAATCATTTAAAAATATAAAATATATTAAAACATATTAGTAGTTGCTGCAATAATTTTTGGCGTCACCCACTGATTGTAACGTGCCGCAAACTGAACTATGGACATGCCCTGGTGTTTCATTGAGGACCTTTGGAGGAAAATAGCTTCACAACATCACAGTGCAAAGTTTGGTGTAGGAGAAATACTGCAATAGGGAAGTTTGGCTTAGGCTTTTTAGCTCCACTGAAGGTAAATCTCAATAATTTAGCATACCAAGACATTTTAGACAGCTGCCTCCTTCCAAATTAACGGGAACAGTTTGAGGAGAACCCTTTTCTCTTCCAGCATGAAGCAAGAACTTTCCTGTCCTGCACGGAGCCCTGATCTCAGCCCTATCAAGCATCTTTGGGACGAACTACGATGAAGATTGTGAGCCAATCTCTTGGCTCTTTTAGAGGAACCGACAAACATTCCTACAGATACAGTCCAAAATCTCATACAAAGCCTTTCCAGAAGAGTCAAAGCTTTTTGTAGCTGCAGAAAGGGAATCAACTCCATACAAATGCCTCTGGATTTCGAACAGGCTCCTGTTAGGTATAGATGTGTAGCTGTCCCAATACTTTTGTGCAGAAATCATATACAGTATTTTATATCCATCCTTTTGGTTAAAAGAAAAAACAATTATCACCTGATCCGAGTGATTTTTTGTTGTGTTAATGTTTTTAGTGTGACTTTAATCCAACCACAGTGGAGTTTTTCTGTTGTTGTTATGTGCTTCAGGAGATGGTGGCTTACCGGTGGCTACCCAAGAAAACGTGCTGCAGGAAGCACTTTTGTCATGTGCACCTCTCTGGCTAGTAAGATAAAATTAAGCACGGCACTCGTGTGGCACACAGTTGTAAATAAGATGTTATCAGAGGCCCTGTGTAACGTGACGTTCTCGGCCAAAGGTCGAATAAATGAAAGCAAGTTTATTAAAATGCTTCGTTTCTTTATGTGGAAGTATTTCACCCGCACAGCAAATAATAGTTATTTATTTTGTAAACAGTTCATACATTCATTATTGTAATGCTTTTAAAATGCAGTGATTAGTAGACTTGATTTATAATAGTGTACGTGTCAGCCTGGTGTCCTGAACTGCAAGAGGACGTGAACACAGATACTGAATGGCAACAGCCTAACAGTGGCACAGATTATATAAATGATTTTGCTTCCAAATGCTTAACTATATGGCAACAACACAAAGTAAACAAGAAATAAAAAACGGGCATAATAGTAAAGAGACGGCGTTAACCAAACAAGGTTGTGATTCCTTCCAGCATGTGGGGGAACCACTGGGTTTAATCATGGTACGGTGTCCAAAATGCTGACACATGCAATGAAATCTGAAGCCAGGCTATCTCTGCTGAGAGGCGCCAACGGATGACAACAGACGGTTAACTGCGTGTGTGGCGAGCGATAGAAAAGTAGGTGTGGAGGTTGGACAAGGTGCCACAATGGGCTTTATCGTGACGACCGTGCTACAGTAGTTCTTCTGTTTGGTCTAGGGATCAGCAAGGGTATGGAAATAAGTCAATGTTTCCCACGGACCATTTTAATAGAAACAGAGTTAAACCAGGACTAGAACTTCTTTCTAGAATCGTCTTTCAAAACTTCAGATTTCTGAATGTTCACTTAATAGTTTAGTGTGAGAATTACGACGAAAAAGATTCTTAGCAGATTCTTCGGTCGATTCTTCAGGGTGAACCTAAAATTCAAATCCAGACCGTGTCATAGCAAAGTGACTGCGGTCAGGAGGCCAAAAAAATCACAAGGACGCTAGGCTAGGTTATTGGTGCTATCGCCAGTGGTACCTTCACTTGATAGTGCTGTGATTTGATGATGCTTATCTGGCGGGGTACAGCGAGTAGAGGCTGGTATGTTCGCCGTTCTATACAGGTGAGTGCAAGCGTAAGTATTACCCAATAATCCCTAAATCTGTACGTTTTAGGAGATGTTTTTTAAGCAGCGTTTTCTTAATGCCTCAATTCCTTGAAGATTGGAGTCGTTTTCTGTTTTTTTTTAGTTTTTTATATCCGAACTGAATCAACAGCAGCAAGATTACGTTGGTATTAGTCATAAACATTCTTAGTGGTCCAATTTAGAGCAGCCAATTAGCCCAGAATGGCTATGGATTGTGGGAGGGAACCAGAGCACCCAGGGTACACCCACAAGGACAAAAGGAGAACGTGTTAAATCCACACAGGTTAGAATTGAGCCAGCTGTGAGGTGGGCGCACTGTTGGTTTAGTTCCTCTGCCAGACTTCATCTGGGCGGTGTTTTACACTTTACTGGGGGCACTCTAGTTTCCTCCCACATTGCAAAGGTCAGCCGGTGTCTTTAAAGTGTTTTACTATGAGTGAACTAACATGTATGTGCACATACTGATTTAAAGAACAGGGCTCTATCAAAGTCTTATGAAGTGTCCCATGGCACGAACAAAGATTTCAGAGTGTGGGCAGACCTCAGGGAAAGATGTTTAGTATGGAAGAGGTTACAAATCCACCTCTAAAGAGTTCACCAATCCACGGTCGGACAGACTTTGCACAAATGAAGGACATTCATGAGCGTTGTTACGCTCTCCAGGAGTTTTCTGACCAACAAAGATCACTCCGAGAACAAGACATGCCACACAGGAACGCGTGGAATCTTCTAAGTAGCTAAATACCTCTTTTAAGTTGTACTGTTTATGAGTCAACCATCAAGAGAACACAGAGCAGCATGGCAGGGTTAGAATGAGAAAGTCACTCCCCCAGGGCCACAAGCCAGAAGACCTCTAGAGAAACGTGGATGGATAAAACCAAAAGAGGCCATGACCTTGCAAGCCTAAAGCGGGTATGGACTGTGAGGGAATTTAAAATTTGGCTGTTTTTTTTATACTGAAATATTTGGACAGATATACGAGAGCGAAATGACATAAAAACCTAACAACAATACAGTACAGAGGTTTCAATATCACAATACTTGTAGGCATTTTCACCATACATGACATAGAACAGTAATACGCTGGCCCACCATCACAGAGACCCGGGTTCAAGTCCTGGTTGCATGCTAATACCTGCACCTGCATACCGTGTTCTTCAGACAGAGCCCATCTCACCCACATTAGGAATAAACCTGTAAATAATATGTTTTAAAATATCTTTATCACACTTGCTAGCAAGACTGGAGCATGTGCTTTGAACAAACAATGTGTTTTTACAAAATAGGCATTTAGGGTAACAATAAATGAGCCAAACAACTTGCATCTGAGCATTAAAACTACCTGGAAAACAGCTTAATTTGTTACTATAAATTTTCTTTCAATTGTGTTGATCAACACTGACTCAAACAGTTACGTGTTGCTTCCGAGCCTAACTACTAAACCTTTCTGACTTTAATTTGACAGTTAGAGCGAGTCACCAAACTCTGACAGTCCAAGGCCTGTCCAATGGCTTTGTAGGTTTGCTAAATGGATATATAGCTGGTGGCACAAGAAAGTCCAAAGAGCTCGCTGCATAAGAATCTTATCCATTCTGCGTAGGTGGTCGTGACATGGTTTGGTCCTGATTTGGTGCATCTGAGCCAGAACAGCTTGCCATCGCGAATGGTACTACAGATTCTAAATTATACCAGCTAATTCCAAAAGGAAAAATGAACCTAAGCAGGACAGCGTTATGGAATGTAAGCCAACGTCCTGATCTTAGTTGTGGAAGTACACAAAGTAAGCCGATCACGTGAGGAATGGGCTCAAGATTTATCCAAGCCAATGTGATACTGTTAGGAAAGGTTCACATACTTTTGCCACTCAGGAATATGTAACATTAGCTCGTTTCAGTCAGTAAACAAATCACCACTTATGATCTGTTGGTTTCGTTTTTTTTTTTTTAACTGGGTTCCTTCTTATCCACTTTTAGGACCTGACAGATTAAAATCAAATTCTAACAGGTTCACAAACCCAAGATAATCATTTTCAGCAGGAATGCTTGCCCTTGTGCCCCAACTGACTCAAGTGAATAGTACAGTAGTGTAAAGCTGAGGCTGTTGAAGAACAACGAGGAAAAGACTGAATCAAGCCTTTGGTTTGAACCAGAATAGAACATGGAGTTGTATCTAAATAAGCCAGGGGTCACACAAGAAGACTTACGTCTGCCATCTAAAGCCTTCAAAGACAAGTTAAAGGGACACTGGACACTGGACAGGAGTGATGCCAAGTAGAAATGTTGGTGGTGTTTTAGCAGGCACAGCCATTATGTCCATCAGCAGGACAGTCCTGTAGGTTGGAGTCTTTTTGTCTGGTAAGTTGTCCATCTCCCTCCATGGTTTCATTCATCTTCTCACAGATTATGTCCACCAGATGCTCAAACACCTGCTTCACATTGATATTGTCTTTGGCACTGGCCTCGAAGAACTGGAACCCTGGCAGATACAAAAGGTGAAACTGAGCTGTATATGCATGGTTATCTGGTATCGATAGAACCAGTTTGGAAAGCAGGGCAAACAATATTTACATTTATATCATTTAGCAGACGCCCTTACAATCCAAACAATTGTGGGTTAAGGGCCTTGCTCGGGGGCCCGACTGTGGCAGAGGTGGGATTTGAAGCCTGGACTTTCTGGTCCATAATCCAGTACCTTAACCACTAGGCTACCACAGTCCCATGATATGGTCCCAGTCTGGTCCCAGTCCTTAACGAATATGCAGTGGTACAGGAATTGGACTGCTGACTTTAGAAGGTCCAGGGGTCAAGTCCCAGCCTGATGTGTGTGTCAATCATGAAACCAAAACACTTCACACTGGATTTAACAATTTCAAATCAGAAAAAGTGAATTAAAACAGTAAATCTCCCCACTGTGGGACTAATAAAGGATTATCTTACCTTATCTTATCTTAAAATATAACTACAGACAGTATGAAGCCAAAATAAGCTTTGTCCGGTCAACTTTATTGATTCACTTTGCTAATAAATATCCATTTCAAGCCTGCAAGCACAAAAAAATGGAACACTAAAGCATTTCTCTTGACAAACTGGAGATCATTTTCCCATAGCTTTTCCCATGTTTACCTTTGCTCAATAAAAACACCGCCTGGATGCTGCTTTAGTACCAAATCATGATTACAATCACTTGCTGATATTACCTGTATGGGGCTGTGGTAGCCTAGCAGTTAAGGTGCTGGACTCTGGACCAGAAGGTCCAGGGTTCAAATCCCACCTCTGCCAAGCTGCCACAGTTGGGCCCTTGAGCAA
>JAVSBV010045027.1:0-11117 GCA_033117975.1 Parotocinclus spilosoma
TTGTTTTTTACAGTATTATGCTTCACATGCTGAGTACCTATACATTGTGTTGTAGATCGTTTCGAAAAACTTGTTTGAAAATTTATTTTCTAATGAATAAAGTTTGTAAGCAACAGTAGTTGTTGTTTGTGCGTTCGCTATACGTGTAAATCGCACAATAAAGGTTTAATAAACATTTGATATGTTACATAGCATGTCCTGTCTTGTGACATAGGGCATGTTCGTTTAATCGGACCAGCCGATGTATTATTCTTTTCCTAGCCGGTGGCACCAATCCTTCGAAATGCACATACACGCTCTCAATGGGTCACTTTAGCTCAGTTAACCAAGGGCTTAATTCATTACATTTGTAGGAGGTAACTGGAGTTTCCAGAGTAAACCCATATGGACACGGGGAAAACATGCAGAGTCCTCACAAAGGACCAAGACAGCGCCATCTGAAAACAACCTGACAACCTTCACTGTGAGGGGACAATGCTACCACCCATAAATGTACACTGCTCACAAAAATGAAAGGATATTTCAAAATGATTATGAACCGATTAAAAAAAAACAAGCATTTTAATTAATTTCATTAAAAAGTTCACCAGAAAAGCAAATGAAAATGCTGTTCAATTACGCAAATTAGATACAAACTCAAATGATGGTGATTGAGTAGCAAGTGATATATTCATGGGGTACATATTCAGGAGCATGTCAAACTAGACGAAAGTGCACGCACATTGACTGTTCAGGAGGGTGTATGGTCACCCAAGAGTGCCAAAGACAGCCACGGGGCATGGACAAGATCAGATCCAGCAGCTCATGATGGTCCCTGTGATCCCAATGACTCATGTATTGACAGGGTGGCTCAAGGACCACCTTCAAGGTGACAACCCCACTAGAGGTAAAACACATGGGATTCCCCATCAGCTTCTAGAACCAAAGAGTCCTTTTTGATGAGAGATGAAAAAAATCTTCAAAAAGCAAATTCATTTATTTAAATGTATTTCTCTTGCCTTCAGTTAAATCACTCGAGTCTACCATGACCTGGACTGAGAACCAATACAGACGTAAACGTTTTACTATTTCATTTACTAACTTAAAGCTGCTACGCAAACAGCTCCCACATTTCCCATGTCCCATAATTACTAAGCATCGGACGACATCACTGAAACTCACAAAGGAACTTGTGGTAAACAAATACGATTCCTATAACGATGCCAGGCAATGTGGCGTGCCCATATCACGTTGGTGAGACTGACAGCCCATCACTCAACTGATCATGGATGAATACCACTAACGCAAGAGTCAGTTCCATGAAGTGTTAAAGGCTGAATAATTTAACCAAACTAATTGATAATTGAAAAGGCTTACAGAAACAGGTCAGACTAAAATAACACCTGAACACGATAGCCGTGCCGCATCAGTGTTCACGTTTCAACATACGATTAAGCTAATGATGCTAAGCGAGACGCTGCAACTAAGGAGCAGGTAGGATGGAATTATTAAAAGCATCGTTAAGATATAGTGTTTATTGTTTGTTGGAAAATACTGCTTATGGCTTATAATGACTATGTATTTCCACTGTTATTGGATTTTTACTGCCTGTATCACCTGTCATAATTCAACAAGATCTCGTTCCGCTAGAGATTAAAGATTAGGCATTTATTGCTGTTATACTTACAGAGTCCCTATTATACAACTGTGGGTTAAGGGCCTTGCTCGTGAGTCCAACAGTCAAAATCCTGAAGTTTTCAGATGACTTGACAGTCATTGGTCTCATCCAGGACAATGACGAGTCTGCCTACAGATGGGTTGTGGAGCAGGTGGTCCTCTGGACCAACCACAACAACCTGGAGCTGAACACAACCAAGACGGTGGAGATGAGAGTGGACTTCAGGAGAAGCCCGCCGACTCTTCCCGCTCTCACCATACTTAATAGTACTGTAAGGACTGTGGACTCCTACAAGTTCAAGGAAGTACAGTGCAGTTCTACACCGCCACCATAGAATCTGTCCTCACCGCGTCCATCACAGTGTGGGACATCTCAGCCACCAAACACGACATCCGCAGACTGCAGCGCATTATCAGGTCTGCAGAGAGAACCATTGGTGTGGAGTTACCCTCCCTACCAGACCTGCATATGGCCAGAAACAGAAAGCGGGCGGGGAACATCGTCTGTGATCCGTCACACCCTGGTCATCACCTTTTCCAGTGTCTTCCCTCAGGTCGACGTTTCAGCCAGTTAAGGATCAAGACATCAAGACTACAGAAGAGCTTCTTCCCATACGCCATTGCACTTATGAACAGCTGAACATGACAACACTACATCTGGACACAGACTACTACATACATACAATTTATATCCAGATGTTCTCTCACTCCTCACCTTCTGTTCCCCATATTTATATTTATACTTACAGTTATTTAATTCAGTCTGCATTGTCCGCACTGTTGCGCTTTTACACTTTGCACTTTACTTTTCAATTCAATTCACAACTCTGCACATGTACAGTTTACAGTTGTGTTTGGTGCGTGTATGTCACTGTATGTCTATGTGTGTGTGTGTGTGTAGGAGGATGGCTAAGTTGGGTGTGTTTTTGTTAATTGTTATGTCAGTTATATGGGCACTGTAAGCTTCTGTAACCAAAAACAAATTCCTTGTATGTGTGAGCATACTTGGCCAATAAAGTCAGATTCTGATTCTGATTCTGATTCAACAGCAGCATTTCGGTAGTACCCATTTAAACCTGAAACATTTTACCTTGCATAGTTTTGCAAAATGTGATTAATCATTTACAAATGAGACTCTCCTACTGCTCTACATACACTGTATTCAGTATGTCTTCAAATCCTTTTGCTTTTTTCACATTTTGTTTGTTATGATCTTGTGCCTAAATAAAATAAATAATCTGGTGGTGGGCATGACCTACCACTGGGCATACAGGTTCGAACCCAAGATCCTAACACAGAGGAAAACGTGCTAACCTCCAGGCCACCATGCTATCCAACTGTCGACAATATTGTATATATGGTCATCATACAACAGTTCCAACCGTGCAATCTGATTGGCTGAGAGACGCTCTAGCTGTGCCATCACTGCATGATGGCTCTATAATGCAAATAAAGAGCAAATCAAGAGAACATTCTTTATTGTGATGTACCAACAATGTAACATGCATTTTTAAAAGCATCCCATCACTTGTTGAGCTATTTTGTCTTAAAAATAATTAATTTCAGCATTGTGCAGCGTTACACTAGCGAAGTAAAGGCAAAATAAACGATGCTACACAGTACACAAGACAATTTGTTTCAAGTCTTTGATCTATGATTTAGTACCAGAATCAAATACGTAAAATTATTTAATAATTTGAATTGTCAGTTCAAACATTCTGGGCCTTGTTGCAAGCTCATGACGTACAAGCACAGGCACGCAGTGTCGATCGGAATCAACGGCATGACCTGATTGGTTAAAATGAATACAGTTTCTTTTACATCCTAAGAAAGCAGAACAAGCACTACTTGTAATATGGGGCAACCCAGCTGCTAGAACAAGCCCTGAGACCCCCAAGAGCCTGCAGTGAGGTGGAATCATACAGACAAGCATATCTGGAAACAACACCGGAAACTGAAACTACATCTCCACTTCTCCAGGGGTGGAATATCTACAGTTCCTATAAATTTGGGGGCCCCCTAACAAAACCCTCCCAAGCTCCTGCCACAGGGAGAGCCGTTACGCCGAAGCCTCTGACGAGCCTTTGAAATACAGGCAGCTAAACACACAGAGATGTCAAGAAACTGTACATCTGTCAAGCCAAACCTGGACTTTACATGCTAGCAATATCAACGGATTGCAGAAACTATGGCACCAAGAAACCTGAATGCAACTCTATAAATGACAGACCTCACCTTTTTAAGGGGGGAATATAAAGCCGAAGTGCTGAACCAGCCTGGTTCGAGTCATGTCTCTGCTGAGGAGGGCTCTGTTGTATCACTTTCTCTCACTCCCCCTCACACACACCTGGAAATGATGGTAGAGCTTCATGTAGCACTTCACATTTTCAAAGAGTGGCCAAAAAATTTTATAGTGCTCCATATGGAACAGGCAAGACACTCCCGGAATAGTGCTACTCTCAATTTGGGTGAAATCTTTTTTTGCTTTCTTTTGCTTTTTTTCCCCATAAGCATTGTCAGAACAAAGCCTTTAACGTCCTTGAACGTCTCTACAACCTTAAAAGTGCCTAATGCTTATGTTCTTTAAGAGCACAAAACGCCTACATTCTAACGATCGCTCGTACCACTATCAATTCCATGACTGTTAGATTTTGATTCAAAATCAATTACCCATGTATCCACACTAGAAATCACACATACAAACATCACTTCTTCATCACACCAGCACTCAGTCAAATGTCACGGAGGCTTAATACACCAGGCATGCTTATTAACACGGCTGTGTGTGTGAAATTCTTATGCAGATTAAGTAGTCTTAGCAACTGTTCCTGCTGAGCAATACAGCACAACACACACATACACTTACACACACCATGCCAAAAGTAAATCACACACTTTGTTGGGAACGCTGAGTTTGAATGAAACCCTAGTAAGTTCTAGTGTAGGATGTTAAGCGTTTTTTAGGATTTTCCTTTGAAAAGTGGATGCTGGCGATCTGTCCTGCTCACAAAAATAGTTATTCATTAAATTGTTAATGAAATATGTTTTTATATGAGCAGTGCAGTTACCATTATAGTTGTGTGTTATATCATTATATCAAATCTGATTTTACTCGGTATCAATACCACTAAAGTGTGCCATCAAAGTACAATGCAGTACAGTACAAATACAGTACAGTGTTCCCTCGCCACTTCGCGTTTCACCTTTCGTGGACTTAGTGCATCGCGGGTTTTCAAAAAATATTAATGGAAAAAAATATATTGCGGATTTTCACTGTTTTGCGGAACTCTATCAACACATACGTAGTACATGTGGTATAGTTAACGTTTACATATTAACTTGATTAACTTTTACTTTTGATTAACTTTTACATAAAAAAAAAAACACAAAATGTATTAAAATATTAATTCTAACAATAAAGGAATGTTATAAATCATAAAATATTACGATTTAAAGTAAATAGCTTATTTACTCAGCAGATGAATACTCACCAGAAAGGAGAAGTAAGACTAGAGCATCGCCCGCCTAAGTCGCTACTTGCCGACAAGTTTTTATCTACGATTTTGTGTTTGCTGTTTGTGAAAGTTTCATTATAGACTGAATTCATTCAAGCCCTACGATGCCACTCAAACGTTCTGCAAGTTCTACGGCTAACATAGCGTAGAAATACTTAAATAGTGCCCCTACCTCGTGGATTTTCCCTCATCCCTCCTGCGATAAACGAGGGATCACTGTAATCACTTCCTAAAAGTCTATGAATAAAAAGAGGTGTGTTAAAGGGTACACATTTGTACTTTTGTTCTTAACAGATTTGGACTGCATGTTTTGGACATTCAAGTAACTGTAAAGCAGCCTTTGAGCTATGACTTTGTGTGGCGTTTGCATGTCCTCTCCATGTCTACATGGGTTTACTCCGGTTTCCTTCGACAGTCCAAAGATGTGCTTTAGGTTAACTGATTACAACAAATTAGCCTGACCCAAGTGTAAACTAGGACTAGTCTTGATGTAACCTTGTGTGTTACGTTGATGCTAATAGCGACTGAACATCTAAACAAACAAAACCAACCACAGCTGTGGCCCAAATCTAGTTTCATGGTCAGCACATGTCATGTACATCAAAACATCTGCATGTTATTTTACAGCTGGAAAATAAATATCACCAGATCTCAAACATGACTGTCAAATGCATGGAAATCTAAATAGATATTCTCCTTGTTAAGGTGGGTGGTCGGCCTTAACAGAAAGAGCAGAAACGTCACACTATATTAAACACCCATTTCACTGTTAGCGCTAAAATGCTGATGTGGCAACCCAAGGCTTTTTAACAATCAGACACTACTCTGTTGGCTAGAGCAGACAGTGTTTACAGTGTTACTCAGTAACAGTGACAAAAAACATCATGACTTAAAAGGAACTCAAGACAAACAATAGATAACAATAAATACGCTGTAAAACCTATTCCATGCCCAAAAAATAACAACAAAAGCACCCAAAGTATAAAAGCTAAAGCTAGGTAGCATGGGGACCAGAGTAGCACCATACATGGTGCTAAAACAAACAGCAATAAAAACAATTCAAAGATAATGGATGCCATGACATTTTAACCTGACAAGGATCTGATACTCAACAAAACAAGATTTCTACTTATAGCTGCTCCTTTGTTACCACTCAACACGTTACAAAGTTGTATTTTTTTCTAAAGCCACAATTCATCTAATGTACACAAAAATCTGAGTCAATTTAATAATAATTTAAAAGCCTTCCTTATTTTGTCACCACTTGTGATTGATGGTCGACCCAGACCTCACAGTCATGCTTGATTTCTGACTTATTATTCTTTTGAAATGATTTGTAGTCACAAAGAACAACTGTTTTGATTTTATGCAGCTGAAGGTCAATTTATTAAAAGCTTTGACTAGACCAACTGCCCTTATTTGGTTCCAAAACTACTTTTAGTAAATGAAACACTAGATTGTTTGCTGCTTTCAGTCTTAAAAGTGATATGAAAAAACTTAAATAACTGATAAATAACGTGGATCCAGTCTGAAGAAAATCGTGAGCCGTTTCTGACAGATGACCCGCCCCGCCGCTAATTTGATATTACTTTTTTATGGAAGACATGCATCCAAACTACTTTTTAATCTAAAATAAGAGAAGAAGTACCATTGTGAGTGCAGCTCCTGTACGTGAAATTTGTACGTTTGTGGTTCTTGTACTCCACCAAATCGTGTTTGGAAAAGGTCGGGGATAAATCCTTCGCTTTTCTTCGACTCTCACTTTACCTTTACACAAGCGTGCTCAGACCAGCAGATTTTGTTCCATTTTCTCCTATGAAGCCTAACAAGCACGTCCCCTGGTAATGATGCAATCAAACATAATGAGCGGCACTAAGATGATTGTGAAATGAGGCGTGACAAAAAATAAACGCTTCGCGAAAGAACTTCACTGCACAGGAACTCATCGGCCATTTACATTTACTTACACTGCTGTCTAATGCCAGTGACATTACAAAGAACCAAAGATGGACTCCAGTAAGAACGGTTCCACCAGGCATCTCTGCTGAAGCACATTAGTTTCTGATCTACGTAGACCATTAATGCTCATTACCTTCATATTCTGCTACACTAAAAGAACTAAAACAAATGCTCAAGGTATGCAGCTAAGCATCTCTGAACAAACAATGTGTCAAGCCTTGAAGCAGATGGGCTACAGCAGCAGATGATCACACAGGGTGCTACTCCTGTTAGCTAAGAATGGGAAACTGAGATTGGAAAAACGTTGCCTGGGCTGATGATTCTCTATTTCTGCTGCGACATTCCGATGGTCAGGTCAGAATTTGACATTAACAACATAAAATCATGGGCCCGCCCTGCCTTCGGACCAACGGTTCAGGCTGCTGGTATAATGGTCATATATTTTCTTTCTTAAACTTAATGGCCCCTTAATACCAACTAGCCATCATTTTAACCTCACAGTCTACCTGGGAATTGTTGCCAACCATGTTCTCCACTCAGGTTTCTTGAAAGAACTCAATTAGGCTGTCATTGAACGGTGACAAATCTGAAGCAACTGCATATTGCTATCGTTTGAATACGGACCAAAATAAAGCCCATATTAGGTACCTCAAGGTGTACCCAATGAAGTGGCCAGTGAGTGTATATCACGTGATTGTATTAATCTGTACACATTGACCCAAGCAGTTAGTACCCATGTTCTCCTAGCAATAGATGCCAGTAAATTGTGATTAAATCTCACCGTTTTTTTTGGCACCCAGTTCTGTTCTGCAGGTTCAGTTTCAGCAAACTGAAACCTGGCTCCTGGTAAAGATAAGCATTTTACTAGACCCAAATTGGTTTAAAGCGTTTTCTTATTAAACATAATGACCCGTGTTTTAACTGCAACAATCTGTGAAAAGCTTATAGAAAAACTTATTGGCCCCCTAATAGTATGTAAACTGCTCACAAAAATTATTTCAAAATGAAATTTCCATTAATGGAATGCCCGCTTTTTTGTGAGCAGTGTACCTAACAGCATTACAGCAAATAAAACTGATTACGTGCAGCAGGGAGTTGAACCATATGTAGTAGAACTATTATTCAGTAGAGTAAAAGTATTACAGTTTTAATTATAGTTATGTAGTCCATCAACTAACATTACCAGTAACCAAAATATACAAATGACCAGGACTAAAACTACAGCAGAATGGACTGCAAAATCACCACTTACTTAGCCACACTATGCTTACAACAAAAATCATATTTTGACCCACCAGTACACGATAACTCAGTTTCATCATAACAATAAAAACTAACTAAAATAAGCCACGTCTCATATTCATCCATTATCAGTTGTAGTGTCATTGCACCATGACCATTAATTTACATGCATAAAACAACATAAATGCACCATATTTCATTCAGAAATCTAATCATTTATTATCTGAAAATTCAACTTTGAATGTAGTTTAGTATTATTTTAAAGGCCCGCTCGTGAATTCTGGTTAGATGGTTAGATTTCACATTTGGACAATTATCCAGCACCAAAGCCTTTCATCTTAATGGTTTAGTCATAACATAAGTCAAACCTTTTTTTAGTTTTGACATCTTTTGTGTCTAAAGGTAACCAGAATTTTAAAGATATGAGATGGGGATACACTCACCCACTCTTTAAGACCTTCAACTGTTTATACACCAATGTCAGCATTACAATAAGATCCCACCATAAGACAACAGTAGCCAAATTACAAAAAATGTTTTAGTGAGCAGTTGATTTAAAAACGGACGATCTTACACCTAAATCAGTAAACAGTGTTTAAGATTTCAGAGGAGCTTAACATAAAATAAAATCACAAATAAATAGCAGTGTCCTTAACCTGTTGACCTTTACGTTTGCGCTTCATCACATAGCAAAACATGTAAACAAAATCACTATTAATTAATGTTTAACACACGTCTAACCTTCTAAGCCCCCCAAATAACCCAATACAGTGCAAAACGGAGGACACCCAAATATCAAGCTAATTATGAATCCCATTCCAGGCTGGATTTAAGCAAAGCGTGCTTTTTTTTGTTTCAAAGAATCAGCAAAGCATTGCTGTTACTGCAGTAAGCTCGTGTTGCAACGCTTTACCTGTGTATACACGAGGGCGCGTGAAGCCTTGCGTGTGCACCCGTCAGCTGCTCGGAGTGATCTAGTGATCTGATGCTCACTCACTCCCTGTCAGTTTCCCATCGCCTCCTGGTGACCCAGATCTCCTTACGGATGAGTAACCTGTAACCGCAAGAGACGCGTCCGACGCTGAGCAGCGCACCTCGACATGATTTGAGCCAAATCGAAGCAAATCGCGCGTGCACTGACGGCCGAATTCCACTGTTCGCCTTTTGCACGCCAAGTTACCCCAATCTCACTTTATGCTCTGCAAAAGCGGTTCCGTCTCTGTTCGTCGCTTTAAAAAAAAAAAAAACTTGGTTTGCGTCTCGCGTGGGTCGTTTAACTTTCCCCTTCCACGCTACACGAGATTGCTTATTTACATCCACGAGTAAACAGAGGCCACACGCAGCACCCTGAAAATCCCTTCCTGGATAAGTTTTTTCTTACCTTTTTTGTGCTTCCCCCCCTATTTTGGTTCGGCGTGCCGTCTGCTGCAGCTTGTTACAGATCCTGAGAGAGAAAAGGAAGGAAACGGAGCAACAGAGGAGTAGATTTAAGGGACTGAGATTTTTTCCATTACGTACCTTATTGTGCAGAGCCTCAGGGGGGAACACCGAGCTGGGAGCTCTCCCCAACAACACACACACAAGCAGCATATGTGCAGATTTGAGCTTTAGCGACATGCAATGCGTCATGGAAGCGGATCGATTATCTGTTGAAGTCTATAAACATTTCACTATGCATCACTGTATAGCAGCCTATGCTGTCACCAGTAATATAAACAGGCCTTAATTACTTACTTACAAACACACACACACACACACACGTGCAACAGGCATACAAGCTGTGTATTATTAAAACCAAGATGTCATGCATGTAACTATTGCTTTCACTGGAGAGTCACGTGACACCCATCTTTGGTGGCCCCACTGTCTATTAAAACAAGCTAAATAAATAAATGAGTATCTTGATTCGTCTTGACAAAACTTTCTCTGTGACCAGACTCAATCAGACTGGCCACTTTAATCGGCACTACCATATTGGGATGGCCCCCGTTTTGCCTTCAGAACTGCCTTTGAGTGCTGGAAACATTCCACGTATTTATACTGGTTTGTATTGATATGATAGCACCGCACAGTGAATCATCAATCTTCTGTTCTAACCACAGCCCAGAGCTGTATTATTTACTGCATAAAGATCTTGTGATTGTGAAGCCGTTTGAGTTACAATGAACCCCTTATGTCCATACACCAGTTTGCGATGATTTGAGCTTTGGGACATGGTGCATGGTGCATGGCCCTGCTGAAAATAGAAATCCTGTTCTATTACTCTGTTAGGCAGGCTCTAGCCTGGATGCAAGTTGAGATACAGTTGATCATGGAGGCGTGCAGGTTCTATATGTAGGTACTTCACAAGAGTCTTCTGAAAAGTGAATTGTCATGAGAGGCAACACGTGTGGCTGCAGGATGTCCTGCACATACAAAGCGGATTGCAAAAAAGTTGGGACGCTAAACAAATTGTGAATAAAAACTGAATGCAATGATGTGGAGATGGCAAATGTCCGTATTTTATTCGTAACAGAACACAGGTGACAGATCAAAAGTTTAATCTGAGCAAATGTAACATTTTAAAGGAAGAATATGTTGCTTCAAAATTTCACAGTGTCAACAAATCCCAAAAAAGTTAGGACAAGTAGCAATAAGAGGCTGGAAAAAGGAAATTGAGCATATAACAAACAGCTGAAAGACCAATTAACACTAATTAGGTCAATTGACAACATGATTGGGTATAAAAAGAGCTTCTCAGAGTGT
>JAVSBV010045038.1:0-11117 GCA_033117975.1 Parotocinclus spilosoma
TGGTCCGATTAAACGAACATGCCCTATGTTACAAGACGGGACGTGCTATGTAACATATGAAATGTTTATTAAACCTTCATTGTGTGATTTAAACGTATAGCGAACGTACAAACAAGAACTACTGTTGCTTTGTTCATTGAAACGTGCAATTGTCGTCTTTGCAAAGCTGGTCATTTCCACCAACCGACGCTGACTAGTGTTTGATGGTTGTTGCTTATATTATCTAGGAAACCATTTTTTTCTGCTTTTTATGCTTTTTAGACTTCAGAACAGCGGAAATGCAGATGCATCCAATAACCACGCTGCTGGCTACTGGGTGCTTCGTTGTGGGAAAGAAAGTGGTGGAATTGTGCACCTGCTGATGGTTTTGCTCTTGTTAACACAACTTTTTGGATTTCCTGACCTTTGATAGGATTTGAGAGCACAGGAATCCTCCCATAAATTGCTGATCGCTTGGTGCCGACTTGTGGCTTCTTTTTCATATTCGCTTCTCACGTTCTTTGGTCCGATTAAGCGGAATTTTGGTCCAAATAAGCGAATAACATTATACGTATATAAATGGATTTGTTTCGGTATTTTAGGATTTGTTCCGAATAAGCGGCTGGTCCAAATAACTGGATTTGACTGTATTTCGTTGATTATTTTTCTTGTAGGTACACTAAGATGAAGACAGCCACCAACATATACATATTTAACCTGGCAGTAGCAGATGCTCTGGTGACCACCACTATGCCTTTTCAGAGCACAGACTACCTGCTCAACTCTTGGCCATTTGGAGAAGTGCTCTGCAAAGTCTTCATCTCTATTGACTATTACAACATGTTCACCAGCATCTTCACCCTCACCATGATGAGCGTTGACCGCTACGTGGCTGTGTGCCACCCAGTCAAAGCCCTGGATTTCAGAACACCTGTCAAGGCCAAGATGATCAACATCCTCATTTGGGTTCTGTCTTCTGCTGCTGGCATCCCTGCCATGATCCTTGGAAGCACACAGACTAACAATGGTACACAGTACTCTTCATGAGAAAAAAAATAACTGTCTTAATGAATGTTATGCTACTTAGTATCAAATGTTCCATTTTTTCAGGCTCACTATTTAGAAACAAATTCCTAATTTTATCAGTAAGTAATAGAAACAGTATTGAAAATAAATAGGCAAAGAAATCATCCTAAGGCTGTATGAGCACAGGTGTGATTGCAAATAACATGTATTTCATATGATTGCCACTAAAACATACTATTGTTTTCTGACAAAGATTAGTCATTTGTAAGATTAATTACCTCCTGCCATTCTTAGTAAAATTATCTGAATGTCATACAAAATGTTTTTGTACCGTAAATCATATACAATAAGTGAGCACATTGGGGCCACATAGTACACCTGGAAAAGGGAGTTTGCTAAATGCTATAAGAGTAAATGTAAAACATGGGATATGCTGCAGAAGGAATGACAAACATTGGTACTTAATATGCTAAGCACAAGACCTTAAATATGAGCATATATTACAATATGCCTTGCTCCATCCACAGGGACCCCCCCACCCTTTAAAAAGAATAATAATAATTGCAGTCAAATTTAAGAGCCATGTTTACCCAGTCATCCCAAAACTGTGGGAAGTGTTTTTCAGCAGCTGTCCAGTCACTGGATTCATTTCCTGTAGAACACTTTTGTGATATGGTAGCATGAGAAATTTGCAGCCTGAAAGTGCACCTAAAATATGTGCAGGAATTGCATAATGCAGTAATGTCAACATGGAGAATGTTTCCAGCATGTGAAATCCATGCCATAAAGAACTGGGGTTGTTTTGAGAACAAAGAGAGTTATTCTCAGAGTAAATATAGTATGATTTTGAACTATTTTTGATTACTGAGTGTTCCATTTGATATAATTTGGCTAGATCCAAAATAATTTGATTGATCCATATCCACATTATATGATTATGGTTCTCGGACTGAGGGCCTACAGAGTGCTTAAAAATAATGAATTTACATTTTAATATGCTCCCTAGGCACTACAGAGTGTGCGCTGCAGTTCCCAGATCCATACGTCTACTGGGACACCCTGATGAAAATCTGTGTATTTGTCTTTGCCTTTGTGACACCCTTGATCATTATTAGTGTTTGCTACACACTGATGGTGTTACGGCTGAAGAGTGTACGCCTGCTGTCGGGCTCACGTGAGAAGGACCGTAACCTGCGACGCATCACTCGCCTTGTTCTGGTGGTGGTGGCTGTATTCGTTGTGTGCTGGACGCCTATTCACATCTTTATTTTGATCAAGGCCCTGGCACCTGACGTGCCTGAGACCACAGCCGTCATGGGTGCCTACTTTTTCTGTGTGGCACTTGGCTACACCAACAGCAGCCTCAACCCCATTCTCTATGCCTTCCTGGATGAGAACTTCAAGCGCTGCTTCCGTGATTTCTGCTGCCCAGCTCGGAGCAAAGGAGAAGGCATAGGCGTGTCTCGGGTCAGGAGCACCATCCGTGAGCACACGTGCCCCGTGGAAGGCAGAGGCGAGGGTGGCAGACCAGTATGACTAGCCGTGGAGCTCTCCTCCTTTCAAGGCCAAGAGATCTCCAATGACCTTGGAGTGACACAGATCACCACCGCCATTTGAGGAGGAGAAGAGACAACGGAGCTATATAGAGTGTCAAATGAACATCCATGTTAGAAAATGCATAAAGGTTTCCCAAATCAGTATTTACTTCTAGTCATGGCCAGATATTAGTTTTTAAGCCCTCTTATATCTTAGTTATAGTTGTCCTCAATACCTCTGGATACTAATGGGTATTTCTGGAATTATATTGCTATTCTTGAGGGATAAAAAGGCAATGAATCAAATACTTAGCCCTCTTAATCTCCACTACGTATTACTTTCTATTGATTGCCTGGTATAAGCTGACTGGCCTGCACTGGCACTTTTTGAAACCCTTATGCCATACAGATATTATGAAAAGGATGAAATTCTGTCTGTATCAATTTCTACCCAACTGCCCAGTCCTTTTCTCCTTCTCGCATTACCTATTTAAATGTCCATGAGCCAGTGACCAAAGACATGCAAGTAGAATTATGAGATTATGGAGGAAATGGAGCTTAATGCAGATGGGGACTGATGCAATGACCTTGAACTTCAGATGTGACAAATGGAAAAAATGAACTACGAATGCGTTTACAGATAGCTGTTATCAAGACTGTGAATGAGTTCTCCTCGAAACACATTGTATTATTTCACCAGTGAAATGTGATCATTATTCAGGAAGCATTTTCCTTGCATTTTATGCAGTATACATTATTCATTCATACTGCTGGTTGCTGGTTTTCCTTGCATTTTGCATACTGTACAGCTGTTTAAACATGTACTTGCTTTAGCTTGCTTTAGCTCTGTAAAGTACGCTCGATAAATCCTTGCTTTTTAATACGATGTTAAATATCTGTGAAATGAATGTACTGCAGTGTACCTCAATAATTGTAGAAGACAGCCATGTTTTCATAGATTGTTTTAAAATCTTGAAAAATTTCTTCCACTGTAATGACGTAACAAACTGTGGATTCCTTTATAAATGTGTAATTCATGTTGTACTTTGTTTATCAAAGCACAAACAACTTCATTATATGTCAAACTTTGATTGAATACGCATTTGATCCTTTAATCTGATACTTATCTTCTCTTCATCACAACCTTATACAAGTTATACAGTCTCACACAGACAACATTCATTCACAGTCACTAAAAAGGCATTTTAGATATTAAGATTTATAGAAAACAATCTTAAATAAAGTACGAAAAGATTAAGAAAGCAGTGTTTTGACTGTACTGTAAATCAGATCAGCATATAATATACATACATGTCCTTTGACTTGTACATCATTGAAGACAGTATAGACCCATGATATTTAATGCTTTGTCTGTTTTATTATTTAATAAACATTCACTCCAGCATTTCAAGCCTGCAACACATCCCAAAAAATCTGGGATGGGGTAAATTTATGGCTAATAAATGAGTAACAAAACTAAATTTATGAAATGATTATTGATAATTGTTTACTGATATTATGTACTGTAGAGTGTTATCTTTCAATATCTTTCTTTTAGGGTCATTGTTTTTAAATATTTCAATAATTTTCTGCACATTTGTTGACAAACTGGCCTTTCCTGGATGCTGCTTTTGTACCAAATCATAATTATAATCACCTGCTTAAAATCACATCATTATTTAATTTTTTTTTTTTTTACCCCATTTATTAGCCATAAATTGTCCCTTGACATTTATCTTTTTTTAATGTGTTGCAGGACTGAAATGCAGGAATATATGTATAATAAAAAATAAAATGAAGTTGACCAGACAAAACATTAACTATCTCAGGTTCTTACTGTCTAAAATACAATAAAACTCACTGTGTTGTTTTATATGCATTTGTGACAACTTTGTCTGATTTGGGGTTGTAAAAATTTGAATTAATCTGTCATGATAGGAAAACAGAAGTAATAAGTATATATAAATGAAATAAAATGAAACCATGGCTGTTTATGATTTGTGTAAGTAATAAATATAAAAGTTCAAAATCTTGTAGAGAAGTACACAAAGACCTGAATTTACTTTTGTGTACTTCAATGGGTAAAAATGTACAAATTTGTGCAAGCAAGCAAAAAAAGTTGTAAACTTATGTTCTAACGTCTTCTATATAAAATTCTGTGACATGACTAAAACATCCCATCTTTTGTGGAAATGAGGGTGAATTAACTGTGATCTTTTTAAGTACACATTTTTTTTTCTGTTTTCCAATATGAAATTCAACTGTTTTGTTCTGTATTCTGTTTTATTTTTATTTGAAGCAAAAAAAAAAGTACAATAACTATATATTAGTATATAAGTATTCGTATTAGTATATAGTATATACAGGTGCATCTTAGTAAATTAGAATATCATTAAAAAGTTGATTAATTTTAGTAATTATATTTAAAAACATGTTATATAGGATTGAAAACATTGAAACATGTTATATAGGTTAATTACAATTATAATATTTATAGTAATAATAATATTACTATATTCTATTTCAAGCATTTATTTATTTTAATGTTGATGATTATGGCTTACAGCCAATGAAAACACAAAAGTCATTATATTAGAATATTTGAGTATTATATAAGACCAATTTACAAAATGATTTGTAATGCAGAAATGTTGACATACTGAGAACTATGTACAGTAATTGCACTCAATATAAGAACAAAACAATATAAGAACAAAATGAGAATCTATGGGTTTAGGTCAGGCAAGTTTGCTGCCCTGTCAAGTTTAGTGATACTGTGGTTATTAAACAGGTACTGGTACTTTTGGCAGTGTGAACAGGTGTCAAGTCCTGCTATAAAATGAAATTTGCCATTCTAAAAAGCTTGTCAGCAGAAGGAAGCATGGAGTGCTCTAAAATTTCCTGTCTGCTGTGAGTTTTGATTTGATATAACTAGTGACCTACACCAGCAAATGACATGGCTCCCCAAATCAGCACTGATTGTGCAAACTTCACAGTAGACCTCAAGCAGCTTGGATTGTGTGCTTCTCCACTCTTTCTCCAGACTCCGGGACCTTGTTTTCCAAATGACATGCAAAAGTTACTTCCATCTGAAAACACGACCTTAGACCACTGAGCAACAGTTCAGTTCTTGGCCCAGGTAAGATGCTTCTAAAGTTGTCTATTGGTCATGAGTGGCACAATGAATGCAACCCAATGTTGTAGCTCATGTCCTGCAAATGTCTACGTTTGGTGGCTTTTGCAGCACTGACTCCAGCAGCAGTAAACCCCTTGTGCATCTCCCCCAAATTTTTGAATGGCATGTTTTTGACAATCATTTCAAGGCTGCAGGTATCCCTGTTACTTGTGCACCTTTTTCCACTACACTTTTTGCTAAGACATAACTTTGAATTAGTATAAAATTAGTGTAAAAATAGCATTGACCTTTTGTGCTTTACCCTCCTTTTGGAGTCTGTCAATGACTGCCTTCTGAACAGCTGTCAAGTCAGCAGTCTTACTCATGATTATGTAGCCTACTGAACCTGACTAAGGGAACTTTTTAATTATTGCAGATGTTTTGTGTTGATTATTATCATTTTTTGAGATCATGAAATTTGGGTTTTCATTGGATGTAAGCCATAATCATCAACATTAAAAGAAATAAACGCTTAAAATAAATCAGTCTACATAATGCACTTGTATTAAGTATTATATATTATAAGTATTAAATGTTTTTAGCCTCTAAGTAGTGAAAATGTATTTAACATTAAACTATTTCTGTATTTAATCCTGCATTATACGAATGAATGCTTCCATATTTTTTCTCACTTTTATGACTTTATATGAACTCTCATTCAAAGTCACTCTGTCCACAGGTTATAATAAAAAGCTATATCTGATATAAACCAATAATACCTGTAACCATGGCAATACATTAGCACAACTCTTCCAGGATCTTGGACAGACTTTTGAGTCATAAATGTGAACGGTGTACTTATTTATTTAACGTCACATCAGCATCAATGGCTATTTGTGACAAGGAAAATATTATCAATACTAGTGAAGCACACTCAATGAAGAGCAACAAGTTAACATAACATGTCTTTGGAATGTGGAAGGAAACTGGAGTACCTGGCGTGAAGCCAAATTGACATATGGAGAACATACAAACTTGCATGAGAAATCCGAGGTCAGAATTGCTGAAGTTGTGTGGTGCATGTGCTTTCACCACTATGCTGCCAACACAATAAGCTGACCAAACCTTTAGCAAAAATAACAGTTCACTTCAGTATTCAAGTTCCAATTAGCTCAAAGGATTTTTCAACATGTATGTAGCTAATTAGCTGGAATGTTAGAGGTATCCAATTAATACTTACACCACTGGAAGTTTCTGGCAAAAAAAATGAAACATAATATAAATGATAATTCAGATGTGCATAGAATAATCCACACTTGTCTAAATTTGAAAAAGAGTTTTCTGCTGAACTAATTATTTTAGCTGATTTTAACCAAAGGTGTTGATTCTAAATATGATGACAAAAGTATGCAAAATGTAATTTTTTCCACAAATAAGAAATGTTTGATTAAATATTATAAAGCTGAATACCAAGGGTAATAGAAAGCTATAATTCCTTTACCCAAAAGTGCAATAATTGTTTACATTTCAATTGTTAGTGAGAAATGTTCTCTTTTAGAATGCTCTATAATAGTAATGATGAGGGTTGTCATGCTGTAATCGCCAGCAGTAGTCTGCCATCAGGTTTGCGTTCCTTTAGCCTTGATACAGTATCTATGGTCTTGATGTCTTGGAAGTGTTCTCCTTATTTGTCCGTCATAGCTTCAAAATTGGAAGGGAAGTAGTTCAGGTGGCTATGAAGGAAATGCAATTTGGCACTCATATTTGCTCTCAGTCTTTGAAAAGCAATCAGCATATTTTAAACTAAAAGCTTTTAATTTTCAGCCCGGAAGTCTGTAATTATGTCAGAAAAAGCAGGTGATTATTATACTTGATTTTTTGGAGAATGTTTCTCAGGAATTTGTACGTTTCTTTCATATTTACCAAGTGAGCAACAGGAATGGAAGGTAATTTATTGCCATTGGGAAGGAACACACACTTTAGACTTCTCTTTGAACTGTCAATAAAAGGCCTCCTTTCGTCAGCTACATAACTATCACATCCCATTGACTCAATAAGTCCTTTGATGTTGATTCAGTATACAAGGTCCTCACTGGAAACATTTCAGAAGACCTTACTCTCTGTTACATTTGAATTCGTCGTCGAAGTCAGTGACTTTGTCGCAGTGAGCTGAGGGCAGATTTGGGTAGGTAATGGAAGATTAAGTCTTTGTGTTCATGTCTGTAGTAATTACCATACAGAAATAACAGCCATCAACACGGTATTGAGGCTCTCATTACAAAACTGGAACTCCAAAGCTGAGACTTTTTCTCTGGCATTTAGTCCACTGTCTTGGGTTTTCATCACATGTCCTAGATACTATATGTGATGCCCTAAATTTGTTCTGGACACCCAGTTTAACCCCAAAATTAGCTTTTTGTAAGAAGTCAAATACTGTATATTTGTCCTTTGTTTGGGTGTTGTAAAACTATCACAAATCTAACAGAATTCGGGTTTCGAGCTCCGCAGTTTGGTGTAAAGAAGTCTAGAGGAAAGTGCAAGAAATTTATTTTTAAGGACATGTTACAGCTGAAGGAACTTTTCTACCAACTCTTTAAAGTTATCTGCCTTTCGCATAGTGCTTAGGGATTAACATTAGATGCATTAATTACATATTATTTACTCAATAGTTACTCAAAGTTAATGACCATACAACCAATATAGGTGCATATAACTGTGTATAACTGTGCATCAACACCAAATCAACTGTGAAGCGTTGTGGAGGAAAAATCATTGTTTGCTTTCTCAGATACTCGGCACAAAGGATTTAACCTGCATGAAGAAGTTGTATAGAAGAAATTTCAAACCAGACCATCAGCTGTTGTTTAACAGAAGTTGGATTATGCAAAATACATACATACATGTTTAAAAATCAAATCAACCGCATACTTGTTTAATAAGATGACAGAAGACTTAATTCTAAGCATGTAGCATGATCTGGAGAAGGTTGTTCATGCAAGAAAGCTCATCATTTTAATTTGCTGACAGGCAGATGCTAGTACCTGCAAAATAATTTCTGCATGTATCAGCCAGTGCCAAAGTACCAGCAGCAGGGTCCACAGTTGGGAGCCATCCCTCACTGCACAAAACAATAAAACAAAGTAATTTATCAGTATTGTCACACAGGCACCTAATTTCCAAAAAAGTATAATAAAATTTCTCAATGAGAGCTTCAGGGAGAATTTGAGTTATTTGAGGTATTGGTTAGATTTGGAAAAAGCAATTGTGGCTTATCGCCCTTAGTTTTCCACTGCATCTTGTAATGGTTTTCTATTCAGTTACATGTCCCACTCAGTGGTGCACTGGGTAAGTGTGCAAGATCGGCGGCTCAAATTTGTCACGAAGCAAAAAGGCTAATGTCCATCATTTGCCTTTCCTTACATACACATATAAACATATCTAGATCTATCCAGGTTGGTGCAATATACATTTTATTTCTATCAAATTAAAATAAGATAAATAAAATTGGTAAATAAAACTCCACCCATTTCCTATATGAAGGATATAGGAAGTATACTTCAATGATTGGTCAGTAAAAAGAAATGATCTACAGTTTTACATATATACCTGTAATCTGACTTAGCCAGTGTACAGTGGTACTTCATGTAGCCTATATGTTATATGTTATGAACACAGTTAGAGATGAAAAGCCGAGATTGTAAAGAAAATCTATATATTTAATGTATATTGCACTATCATAGTGTCAATTGAACAGTGAGACTCTCAGTATTGCCATGGTAACTAATTAAAGGAACAAATTGTTCTCTACAAACACTTCCACTCCAACAGAATTACTGATCATAACATCTGTAATAGCAACAAAACCTTTTCATGCTCAATGCCAAATTTTTACCATTTACCAATCAGAAAACATTTTTAAAATCAGAAATACACAATTGACTGAAAGTTGGAACATTATATTATTAGAAGACAAAGTCACGTACTGTGTGTGATTTCTTTCTGACAGTTTCACTGTGAAATCAGTCTACAGGAGACAAGATCAGGCTCAATTATTGAGCTCAAGTCATCTTTCTTTTGTGTGGATGGATGTGCAGTAATTACATTTCTGAACCAGCTTTCAATCTTCAGCTCAAGCACTGGTGTTGCCATGGCACACTGATGGTTGGAAGCAGCAGTTCATGGTCCACTGAAATAGTCAGGAAACACAAATTTAATCTTGGCACCAGGAGAGAGTGGCTTATGCCTTTGTATTTGAATTCTACTCTGTATTCTGTCTCTGTAAATGCCCTATTTTTACAAAACTGCCATACAACATTATACATCTTTCTTTCTTTTCTCTCTCCCTGTCTTCACAATCACGCCATCTTTATTCCAGAAGCAGCACTATTTATGCAATAAACTTTCTGTCTATGAATAAATGTATACCAAAAAGAGCAAACAAAAGAATCCTCTTGAACCTCAACAAACCTCAGTATTTTCCTAGCTAATATGGCTGACTAAACAAGTGAATGCAGCATAGTTGAAAGGTAGTGGTGTAGCAAGCTGTAGTGTGTCAGATAGTCGTTTTCCATAGTCAAAGCAAAAAGAAACTTTGGAGGTCCTTATTTTTACTTTTATTTAGGGCAGTTAAATGCTGATTGACAATGACAAAACGTGTAAAATCATATTTGAAATAACAGGCATACACAATCTCTAAATTAAAATTCCAGTAATGCACTCTTAAGTGTCAGGAGAGTTTATGGATGGTGACATTTGAAAACTAAAGACAATGACAATAAGGCTACTGTATTACTTGTTGCAGTATGAGCAATGTTGTGTTTAGACATTCCAGGAGCTTTTTTAATGCCCCCTTGCCGGACGGCACACGCTGTGTTCCTTCACCTGGTGTTTTACAGATTAAACACTGCAGTTCAGATTACTGTAGAATTGGGCTCATCTTTTCTGAAAAAGTTCCTACTAACATTTGGTTGGCACAGTGTTTTGAAGAAGAGCTGTTTCTTTACTGTCTTCCTGCATCCTTGATACTGTGTTTTTCTCATTCCAACATTATTATATGGCATGTTACCTACTACAGAGCTTAAAGCCCTTACACCAGAAAATTATTTGGATAGCAAATATCTGGATAACACATATTTTCACTGAAGAAAATGATTCACCTAGTTTTTAAGATGTGCACGGTGGGGCCTTGCAGTATCGTCCATGAAAAGAAAGTTGTTTCCAACTGCTCCAGCATAGGCTACCACTATAGGGTGCAGGTCCTCATATAGGTATCTGACAACAGTCAGAGGACAGTTCACCACTCATCACAGGTCCAATGTTGATACATGATAAGGACTCATTTTATAATGTATTCTGTTTTATAATTTCATTTTTTTTTTTCATTTTATTTCGTTCATTTTTTAATTTTTCTATTACTAATTTAACTGTTGTTATTAATTTGTTAATTTAATACTGTAGTTTGA
>JAVSBV010045049.1:0-24404 GCA_033117975.1 Parotocinclus spilosoma
TGTGTGTGTGTGTGTGTGTGTGTGTGTGTGTGTGTGTGTGTGTGTGTGTGTGTGTGTGTGTGTGTGTGTGTAAAACAGACAGCCCGATTAATAATAATGTCCCAGACTGTTCTGTTTCTCCTGGTTCTTGTCAAACGCTGACACATATCAGTGCTACTGCAGCCTGAGACGGCCCTGTCCTGACCTCTCTGTAGTCTGTGCATTTCTCCCAGGCATATACAGCCAGTCAGATAATTCAGGTGGTGTGACAGGGAGATGACATAAATGATACTATCCCTGCCCTCCCCCCCTCCTCTGTAGATGGACTGACCTGAGTTGTGCCCATCGTGCTGGAGCGCTGAAAGGAATCAGACAGGAAACTGTGCGACTGGAGGATTCCTGACGTATCTTCAGAGGCTGGTAAACCATCTCTCCATTCCTAGACAAACAAAATGGGTCACTAGTACCATAAAAGCAGTTGCTTATACGACCGATGGATAGCCACTAAACAATGTAAATGTCTTGATTTATTCAGGTTTCTGGATCCATTAAAAAATACAAACCTCATATAATAATCTCATTTCTTGATATTACGTTTTGATTGTTCGCAGCAATTTCTGTGAATCACCAGGCTTTATGTTACACCAAATATATTAATTATGAATATTATTTCTATTTGGTTGCTAAATTTGTCAAGATAAGCAAGTCACTAACACTAACTTTTGTTACTGCTGTTAATCACAGTTTCGTTACCACGCACTGCTCTGTACCTATGACCTTTGTCCTGGATGCTCTCCTGATAATTGTTGCATACTGTGCAAAAGTCTTAGGTCATCATTACATTTGCTGTTTTAGCAATGGAATGGCAACCATATATAACATATTGTTGGCAGCTTAGACTTAGACTTAGACATTTTACACTTGGATTTAGTAATCCATAATAATATATCTACAGCATTTAGGAAATACTCTTACCCAGAGTGACTAACGAGCTGCTATAACCTTTACAATATAAGCAGTTCTGACAGTCCAACAGTGGCAGCTTGACAGAGGTGGGAATGGATTATCATTACAATATTTGCAAGCTTTATCTTGGTCTTTTCACCCTGGTCCCCTTTTGAAAAAGCAGTTTAATGGCTGCTACCTTTCCAATAAGGCCATTCCTGATTAACCTTATTTGGCATATTAGAAGGTCGACTTGGCATCCTGGTGTAGCTGCCAGATGCTGCTATAAGTGTAAGGAGAGAAAACACTACATACTTGCTACTGTAGCCTAGAGAAGCTTTTATTAGTTGTCATTGTTTTTAATATTGCATATGCATTTTTTTCTATTTTCATTTTGGTTGCATTCTAATATAGAGAAGGAGTAATAACTGTATATGCTGCTCATACCATTGATAAAACAATGATATATCTAACCTAATGGTGGCCTAAGACTTTGGCACAGTACTGCACATTCTTTATTTGCATTACATTTACAACATGTAGCAGCCACTTTTATTCCAAGTGTTTTACCAATACAATGAAGAAATGGCACAATAGTGGCAGATTTGGCCGAGCCAGGATTTGAACCTTTGGTGAACTGCCCCACAGCTACCCCCTTCTACATTGTATATATAGCACTGTTAGATTATGGGGAATAGAATTGTTATGGGTAGTAAACGAACCGTTCCTTACACTGTACATATATGTAAGCAGTAATCTGACAGTAAGAACAGAGCTGAACACTGGATGGGTTTAGAATAATCTGTTTTGCAAGAAACCAAATTTCCATGTACGTGACAGAATCTGAACAAATAAAACATTCAGATCGGGATCAGAATCTCTTAAAAGCTGTAAAGCTATTCACAAGTGTGGACGTAGCAGCATTAAATTTACAGTAAACAGCTTGCGAGTGGTTAAACTACACAATATGGTCAAAAGTATATAGACACCCATTCTAGTCAGCCAATTAGCTTAGAAACAGGTTCATAATATGAAGCATCTGAAGGCTCTCAGTAGTACAGGTGGTTGTACTGAACACCTCAGTGACTTGTGTCTGGCTTGTCTGGCTGAAAACAAGGCTTTTGTTATCATGAATATAAGCTGGTACCCTAATACCCTGGTAATCCGTACCCTAAATGGATACTACCCATATGAGAGCTCTAACGGAAAAACATGTTTTAAGGGAGACCTTGCATGACGCTATTGAATCTCAAATAAAACTGTTAACTTTCATATACAGGTATACACCAATTAATGTCCATCGAATCAACTTCTGTTTGCTTTAATGACCAAGGTTTTAAAAATTGTAATACATTATAATAGGAAATAAAAATCTCTCTTTTGACTCTAAACATACTCAATGACACAGGCACTGTAAAGCTCTGCCCAAAGTATGATGTTACAGTATACAGTACTGTAAAAACATTTAATTACCATATTTTATATGAACAGATCCCTGTGTTAATTGCTTATGTATGCACTGTCAGTGTATTATTATTGTTCTGTTACAGTGCATTTTTCTTGTTCTGCCTGGCTGGTCAGAGAAGTCAAAAACAATGCAGATCCACAAGCACAGGCAGGAGTTAAAGAGCAGAAGTCTGTCATTAACTCTAAAGTTCATTACCTTACTAATCAAACCTGTTAGACTAGAGATTGTTCTAATTTGATTGATCTGGTGAGAAACATTTTCCTAAAGTAAGTAGTACTCCTACTCCATTTACTCCATCCTACTCCTACTCCTACTCTATTTAAGTTGTACTCCTTTGCCCACCCCTTGTATATTCTTTCGCCTATAACAACATAAACTGGTTTATCATTCGTTTAGTTACCTTTATATTAACAACAAAATAGCGTAAAAAGACTATGTGACTATGGTAATGTCTGGACAATATGCAATTTAGTGTAGACGTTAAACGGCACATACCTGTGATGCACTTTTTACAATGTAAAGTTAAAAGGAAATTCAAGAATTAAGTAGAATTATTCAACAAAAATCTGAAAATTGTTTACTAGTTTGTTGAAGGTTTACTCTAAAGTAAATACCACTAAATTAAATGAAAGAAAAAAGGTGTTTCCTGTTCCCTGACCCTGATATGTCCACCCTAGCTCACGACTTTCCTTAAATGGCAAATGTTTGCTGTTTTTGTTTCCTGTAATTGTGGTTGTAAATTGGCCTCCCATGTTGTTTTTGCCTTTATCTTGTTACTGTGCTATACCTTCTCAAGAGTGACTTACAGAAGTGCTTTGTATTCTTTTTAGTAGACATTACCTCATTTTAGTACAAATAGCTTACAGCCCAAGAATGCCATCCAACTCAAATGCTGTTAGGAGTTGATTGAGGAAAAAACAACAAACATGGCAGTAAAGCACAATAGTAATAAAAAAGCTATCTTTTAAATGTGTATGACCAGTCTCAGTCTTCACTTAAGTGCCGTGTTGAAAGGTGAGTCTTTATTCACTGGTTAAAAACAGCCAGAGAAAATGAGATCCAGTGAAACCTAAATCCATATGGGTACGAGTAGAGAGAAGAGTCATGAGTTAATGGGTTCCATTGATATTTTGGTTTGGAACCTGTCCTGTCTTTATGGATTGTGATTTGGATACCTGTACGGATTTTTGCCCAAGCATTACCCATTCACATTCATATCACTTAGCAGACTCGACAATTTTACCTGAGCACTTAAAGGTTAACAGCTTGCTTAAGGACACAGAATTTGGACTTTGTAACCTGAATGGCTGGACACATGCTGTTTATGGACATCGGACACACAATGCCTAGTGAGACAGATGAAAGCCACAGGTAGCTGCGGCAAGTCATCTGTTAACACAGCGTGTGTCGACTCTTACTGTCTTATCATTATAACACTTGCAGAGGTGTGATCAGTGTGCTGTCACTGTATTAAGGTCAAGGTTAGACAAAGTACTGGACTCTGTTCTGCTTTAGGGTTTGCGCAGTTAGAGTACTGAAGGGACAAGAGCAGAGTATTGAGGGGGACAATTAACAGCTAAATTCCCAAGAGTAGTTTCTGAGGAAATAATAAATAAATTTATTGTATTGCATTTATAAAGCACACTACAGGTTTTAGTAATACCAATAATGACCTATAGGTGGTACATGGTCGTACTTTTCCCAAGTGATTTCACCTAATAGAATCTTCGTTGAGAACCATTATGAAGTTTCAGAATGAATTTGCACTGTAGTCAGTCTGTATTAAACATGTAAGTGTTAGTGAATCCCAGAGTCTGCTACATTATCTTTACCAGAACATATTAAGAGCTTTAAGTATAATATATATAAATGCAGCAGAACTACTTTATTTAATAACCAATCTAAACCAACAAATTTATGGCAATTTAAATATGCACAATACCTTACAATGTATCAACGATAACAATATAAAATAAAATGTGTGTGGGTTGAGGTGATAATAAGTAGTGGACCAATCTACTGTGAAGCATATGAACTAAGGACTGTTGTAGCCTAGCAGTTATGGCACTGGACCTGGACCCTGACACTGTTTGGTCCTTGAGCAAGACGCTTGCACTGTAACACTGTTTTAACTAAGTGGGATAAGGGGGTCTGCTAAATCACATAAATGTACATATAAATATGAAGGAGGGAAAACAATTCTTCACAACGTATAACATTCTAAACCTTATAAAGCAGCTGATAACACTGATAAGCAAGATCTGCTGGTAGCAACAGAGAGCACACAAACTCTGTTATATGGTACTGTGCAGTGTTTTGTGTTTCTAACCAACTCTTTGTCTGCATTGGGAAGGACAGTGACGTGGTCCTCAGCCACTCTGCTGCTGCCCAGCTCGGGGTTGCACTTGCTGGGTGGTGGTGGTTTGCCTTCTTGTCTGCGTGTTCCCTTCTCCCCTTTGGTTCCACCAGCTGCACCGACACTCAGCTTGCGCACTGGGTTGGTCAGCCACTTCTTGAGCGTGCTGACAGAGCGTCGCGATCCAGGAGAGTTTGGAGCAGAGCTTCCTGAGGCCTGGGGGGGTAGAGAGGCTACTGATGTGGAGATACTGCCCTCGCTGCCTGCTGCAGAGTAGGAATCTGCACACACAGAGGGAGAAGGATGACAATATGGTTCTCGGAGCATGATCAGAGGGAGGAAAATAAATAAAGGCTGCCTTGCATAAACATGTTTCACTCGTTCACACACAACCACAAACCGCCAAACACAGCTGTGTGACACTAAATGGGGGAATAAAAGACCTACTGCTTAGCGCAGCTGCTGTATTTATGTGGAAAGATGGCAGTAGTGGGGACATGGCTTTCATTTCTGCTTTTAAAAGTAGAGCTACAGATCTCATATATGTCTGCATTAATGCAGACCAAAAAGCAAACGTGTAACTTTGTACTTCACGCCTCAAGTCTTAAGACTCACAAACTATGTCACACACGATTCCTGGCAGATGTGAAGAGTATGTCCAGTAACATTTAACCATTAACTGTTATGATATTTAATACAATTGCAGCTTGCATTTGTCATTAGTTTAATCATTGGGTAGGTTTCTTAAAAGATAACTTAATAATCTGCCACACCTGTGCAGCCCTGAACACAAAACAGAATATCTACAGGTGGAGAGCAACAATATGCCGTCCTGTAAATCCCAGGATAAATGAGAAATCACAAAGCCGGTCTTTGTCAGGCCAATTGCAGCTATTCTGAAATTGGCAAGACCCTAAAGGTGCAGCAAATCCCTATTCTGCACTATACTATTCAGAAAATAGATCAATGTTTTGAAACAACAGGTGATGTTTCCCAAAAATTCTGGAAGCTCTGAAGCCTTTTTAAGCAGCAGTGATCACCTTCAGAAGGTAACCCCTCATTAAAAACAAGAAAAAAAAATTCAAAAACTGTCACAGAATTCAAGCCCATGAAAAACAGGACTCTTTCGAGAAGAACATTAAATTAAAGGTGGTCTGATGCAGGTTTTGTGTGTGGAAAATGTCTAAGCAAAACATGAAGGACAGATGACGTTTCTGGCAGAGCATGAAAAGTGTGATTTAGATACAGATTAATGTAAATACTGTACTATATATATTTTAGCACCGGCATGGAAAAAGGGGCAAATTTGGCAAAGGGCAAATTTGCTCATTGTGCTGTTTATTAAACAGTCCCACATCGCATAGATACAATTATCAGTCCTGATAAAAGCTCACCAGAGTACAATACAGGGGCTTATCTACAGGAGGACTGGTTCTACTGCGCTTTGAGGTAACACCTACCTAAGCTACTTGTTGTGAATTTGCACAAATTTGTAAGAAATGCCATACGAACATGAATGGTTTGATGCAGGTAAGCCATTTAAGCTGCCACCTGATCGTTGTTGAAGACCTTTTTCGGTTAAAATTTGAGTACACACATATTAAAGCCAGGTTATTTTTTATTACACATCAATCCATCTGATGATGTGTTCGTGTTATAATTGTTACTGGAAAAAAAAATTAGAAATTAGAAATTTTCATCTCAAACGTCACTTATATTTAGCTTTATTATGGTCTTATTATGTTCATTAATTATGTTCATTATAAACTGTGAAAACTGTGCCCACCAAGTTGTGTCAAGGCCCATTTTATATTCCTAACTAAAAAAGTGGTAGAGTGGTCTTGGTGATTGATTTTTACGTCTGTGTAAATGCTGAGATTTATTAAATCTTTGCAGTTGGAAAATGAGCCACTGGTAAACTTTCAGAAGCCTCCTGTGTGAATACTTTTTACACTTACATTTTAACAACTTACCGGTACATTCTTGTTATAATGCCATTCTTAAGGGTTTCTTTTAAAGTCTGCGTGGCAGCAATATGTCTCCATAAATAACTTCTCTGCACAATCAGGCCTCCAATAGAACCCAACTGACCAGTTCTTTGGGTGGAAGATCGTCCTCAACACACCACAGAATAATATACAGTAGTAGTGACTGTCAGTGTGTGTGTGTATAATGTCAGTGTAAAAGCAGCCTGTTGGCACCGCTAACACTCGGCAGTGCCATGCTGCTAACAGTTGGCACTGCTGTCACTCCGACTTTAGATAGGTTTAAGTTGGACCTGAATTAGTGACGCTGCTCAAGACTGCAGTCTGACCCAAGGGAGCTAAATATAGTCCCAGACCAGAGGAGACTGTGATTGCAATGCTGGTGTCACAGGGACCCTGGGAAGGGAGCAGGGGGATGTGTACAGGAAGCAAACTTTAATCCTCACCCACAGGAAAGGCCACCATTTTATTTTGGTTTTCTCACCACGTCTATCTCCACTTTGTTCCCTTTCCTATGCACTCCTTAGTTCCTGCCTGTGTTTCAGCTGTAGCATTGTTTAGCACCCAACATGTACAGTGTAACCAAGGAATATTTTAGGATACATATTAAGTGAGGAATATTTTAGAAAATGTGCTTATTAAATCAAAGAAATTATAGGCCACAACATAAAAAAAACTGTGTATTCTAAAATAAATTCATATACTGCTTTGAGACAATGCTACGTTGTAAAAAGCGCTATATAAATTAAATTGAATTGAATTGAATACTAATAAACAGCTGTCTCTGTAGGGTAGTGGTTAGCACATTCGCTTATCAAATAAAAGGTCTCAGTTTCAAACCCAGGCCATAACAAGCCAAGTTTGGGACTGTGGTGGCCTAGGGGTTAAGATACTGGACTATGGACCAGAAGGTCCAGGGTTCAAATCCCAAATTTGAATCACCTCTGCCACAGCTGGGTCTCTGAGCAAGACCCTTAACCCATAATTGCTTGTAATGTAAGACTGTATCAATTGTACGTTGCTCTCCATAAGGGCATCTGCTAAATGACATAATTGTTCATGTAAACACATATACACACTCTAGAAGTTTGACAGACCTGCACACACGTTCTCTCTCAGCATACTACACACATACATATTTTAATGGAGTACACATGGTGACACTGTCAGAGTCTGAGAGACCTGAACACAGATAAACACTCACCCAGCCAGATAGACCCACACACAGATACACTCTCTCAGCTAGACTTACACACGTCCACAGTCTCTCACCCTGACTGAATTACACATGTATTTTACAGTTTACATCTATTTACACGTTTATTCTCATTCCTACACACATATAGAAGCACCCATAACCTTACAAACATGCCCACAAATACATACCCTCTAAAACCTACACAAAAACACACAATCTCTGTACCTACACATGTACAAGTAAGCGCCTTTTAGCATTGGCTGTAACGACCGTGAATTTAACAATTCTAACAGATAAAAGAAATTGAATAACTCTCCTTTAACTCTGCCATAAACAGCTGAACAAATTTAAAAGAGGTTTAGAATGGGCATTTATACCAGCATAAATATGACGTATGTCATACTTTGATGTTTTGTTTATATTTTTAATTGAACGATGATATAATTTGAATTAACTACAAACATTACTAGGAACTACTTTACGGTCTGTTTTGCACATGGACACATTTGGGAAACAAACACATGCAAAGTTTGTACACTCCTTATCACTACAAGTGCAGTACCGGCTTCACCTGCACAATCTTTACATAGAAGTTTTAAAAGTATATGAGTAAATGAATGGGTTCTTGAACCCCCTCACCTACCTCAAAGATGTTGGTTGGGGGTGTTCAAATAGCAACCCAAGCCTATTCTCACACTACAGCGCTTACATCAATCTCATTCAATAGCTGGTCTTGAACTTAAGAATGTTATCAGAATGTCTCACATTGACCTTGTGGGGTTTGGTACAATCACCCATTGTACAAAACATCCTTTCAAATCAGTAGTGATAAATGCCATTAAACAATGTGGAATTAGTCACTTCAAGTCCAGCAGATCAGGTCACATCATGATGACGTCGTATTTAGTTAAGAATGCATGGATATCAATCTGATCCAAAACATTTCCATAACCATGCAGCTACGTCAAAACCATGTGTTGTTCTTTGCCACGTCTTGCTCACTTTTTCCTTTCTATAGTTGACTAATTACAGGGTTCCTATAATTCCAAATCTCACTATATACACTATATACACTCTATATACACTCACTGAGCACTTTATTAGGAACACCTGAGCACATTATGAAGATTCACCATTGGCCACCCTTGTCACCAGACATGAATCTGTTAGAATATATTTGGAATGTAGTAGATATTTGGTGCATGAAAGCGCACTGGAAGTCTGAAGTTTGCAGGAAATGCGAACGTGACATCAATCAGAGCCTCAAACAAATGTGTCTTAAGAGCAATGGGATCCCAGACTATTATATAACCATAGTTTCTGCTCTCTTTGTTGGGCAACTATTCTGATGCTATGTCTGCATGATCAATTCAAACAACCCCATATCATATCATCTTATAAATATTGATACTAAATTCTATGAGTATTCTGAGTTTATTTATAGTGAGTAGATTTGTTTTAAACTACACCAGTACTTGATGAATTTCATTTCATTTTCATTTTTTGTCATTCAGCAGACACCCTTATCCAGAGCGACTTACAATTAATACAGTCCTACAATCCAAGCAACTGGGTTAAGGGCCTTGCTCAGGGACCAAACTGTGGCAGAGGTGGGATTTGAACCCTGGACCTTCTGGTTCATAGTCCAGTACCTTAACCACAAGGCCACCACAGTACATTGCAGTTTAAATAAGTTGTTAAGAATATTTAAACAAGGATTTCATAAGGTTGATCATTGGTCATGTCAGGCCAAGGGTCTCATCCCATGACAGCAGATTGCTCTTGGCAATACTGACTGACAAAAACTACATTACTAGCTAGCAGTAACCTGAAATCTTAGTTTTTAACATTGGCTGTCTAAGACAGGCCACAACAAACATGTGAATTTGGTTATAAACGCTTGGACTTATTGACCATATACAGTATGAGGGAAGAGAAAGCATTCATGATGGTGCTCATGGTTATGTATTCTAGCTTCTCACTTAGACAGTTGAAGTATATGCATTCCTGAATTCTCCCCCATGGTGCATTCCTTTGGGCATGTGTTTCAGTTCAGATCAGAAGCTTTTTTTCAGCCTGAAATACAGACCTGATATGAAAGCACAGCCAGTGGAAGGATATTCAGAAACAAGGGAAGACAGAAAGACCTCAAAGAAGAAACAAAGGACAGAAGAGGTAATCAGGGAGCCCAAGATGGACGAGACATGCAGAGCCAGACTCCTCATTACTTTGTAACTGTGTCTTTAAAAAGGATCCATAAAGAAGATTACAGTCATATGGAGCTGTGTAGGAATGAGAAAATCCCTCCGTGTGTTTAGCGTGTTGGTGGCACGTGTGTTGTGGGAAGGTCATGCAGACATGCAGCTGATTGTGAGATCAAAAGCACTACTTGTTCTGAGGATAAAGCCATACACAGCTGGTGGTGGTGTTTTTTCATACAGCTCCAGTGCTCTGGAACAATCAGCAATCTGAAACCCAATCTTAAATGAACGGTCCAGAAACTTGGGTTGATGGAAATATTCCCTTAAGATACATGTAAGTTGTTGAAAAATGTAAAGCCAGTGCAACCAGTACAGATCTGTGCTGGTCCTGTTCAGGTCCTGACCGTTTGAGGACAGTATAAAAAGGGCTAACAAAGCATGTAGAGAAATAGATGGTCTACAGTCTATAATTTAGAACATGTGCAATGTCCACTAAAAGTTAAATAAAGAATAAGCAGAATATAAATGGAAAAATATAGGATTTTGAACAGTACTGTATATTATGTGCTATCTTTTTTATATTTATCTAAAGCTCATAAAACGAGAGAGCAAAATTATTCCTGCAAAACTGGGTCAATCGACTAATCTCTTTTTATGCATGGTACATTGCATTAATCACACTGCAGCGTCTGTGTGGTTATGTTCAGAATTGGGCTGCCCATCTCTCTTCCCTTCACTGTGCCACTTACAGTCAAGAGCTGGTGTATTATGGAGATTACAAATGAGTTCCAATGCCAAACTGTCGGCCAGACCAGGGCCATTGGCGACTCATTTCTCTAATGGCTCATGCAAAAGCGAGGACAATTACACACATGCACTTCCTAACACATGCAGTGCAGTTCTGAGGATTGGATAATTAATAGCTAAAAGGCCAGCACGTTTAGCCTGTGCCCCTTATGTTTGGTTAGTAATCAGTTCAGGCTGGACTATCCCTCCGTCTGCACCATTCACATTTCCTCTCGCTCTCTCTCTCTCTCTCTCTCTCTCTCTGACCTTCTCATTTTCTCTTTAATGGCCCTACTGAGGCTTTGTTCTTGCTCTCAGCTCAGTGCTTTCTGAAAAAAGAGCCAATTTCACCAAACAGTTGCAGTGCAGTCATTAGATATCGATACATATTTTAGGAAACTGAACTAACTGGCCTAAATAATAAAAACATATATATACAAATCAGAAAAAAACATGTAAAAAGTGCTTATTGTCACTTTTTAATTCAATGGTATACTATGTAGCCAAAAGTATGTAGACACTTCTTGTACTTACTGATCTGTGTTATTTCAGCCATGCTTACTGTTCACATGATCTTAATATGAAGCATAGATGCATGCATGGAATCCATCAGACAACTAAGAGATGAATTAGAATGCCCACTGCAAACCAGGGTTTGACCAACATCAGCCCCACTTCATCATTTCTGAACAGCTTTATGAACAGTTGTGGAGCACAAGCTCATAGACACGTCAGAAAGCGTGAGCCAGCACCCCACCGCAATAGAATAAAATTACTATGTGACTTGTACGTCCATTTCGTCAACATCCCGTTTACCGAACGTAATGCATTCATTAAATAGCTGAAGTTTTGATGTCCACTACCTGTATATTTCCAGCTGTCCTTTGAATGGAAAAAGATCCATTCACACAACCCTCGTTCGTTTTCATACCTGCTTAATCCCGTTTAGGATCTCAGGGAGCCAGGGCCTAAGCAGTGGTGCATTTCTAAGGAAATATGAAAGGTATGAGAGCAAGGAATGAGCGTCTGGAACCAACAGTGGTTCCCTGGAGATTTGAAGAATAAAGAATGCACTGTGTAACTTAGCAATAGTCAACTACATACAGCAGATCATGAATACCAGACTGATTGTCTTCAACAAATAGAGGAATACACCAATTATTATGATGTAGTTCTCATAATTTATGGATTATATAGTGTGTAACTGCTGAGCCAGCCATTCAGCTGGAATGTGTGTATGGGCAGAAATCAAACCGCATTGTTCACTGAGAGTGTTATGGCCTTTAAAGTCTTTAGTCATCTCTAGGTTGGCTGTACCACAGAAACTAAATTTGGCCACTGTCCAAGGCTAATACACTCATGTCCTGTTTATTGTGCAGTATCCATGCACGCCTTAGGACTTTGCAACATTATCTAACCACAAAAAGCACAAGGAAATCCTATAGATTACTGATTCCAGCCCATGTAACACTTTCGGGCTTTGTGAATCATGCACTGATCACATAGTCAGGCTGAGCAGGTACATGTCTGATTTTGTAACTTAATTGCCTATTGTTTCAGATTATGATGGACTTCTCCATCTTTCCTGGCACCTTCAACAGGGCTCCTGTTGTAGCGCACCACTCTTTTCAGCCTTTTCTCCATCAGATTCAGGCGGTAGTGTCTGTGCAGTGTTTAACTGCAATTAGTAATCTGACAACTGCAGAAAAGTCAGTCATCTGATCAGCGATCAGCATCAGATCAGTTCACATGTTACGTCAGATGATGAGAAATCAACAGGTTTAGATGTCTTAGGCAATAATTGGATTTCTACTTTAAAACCAGCCAATAATCACCAATTTCATATATCATAATCTTTAATCATTTAATAATGAAACTCTTAATTTCACAAACAAAAGGGCATTTGATATCATAGGCATTTAACTCAAGGGTTGCCAGATACCATGAGAAAAACAAGCAACCAGGTCTATGGAAACATTCCACAAAGAAGTGAGAATAAGAGGACCTGGCAACCACATTTGATTCGGCTAGCTGCTTTCGTTTTCATGCATTGACATCAGAGTAAGGATTATACATGCATTGGGAAAATGGAATACATATAATCCAGTTTATAATACTTATTTTATATGGATTAATTTAAATAATATTATATTATTACATATATCCAGTATTATATACTTATAATACTATAATTAAGCACTCTTTATCATATTTATTAAGCTGTTTTCTATGTATTATTCCGATCTGAGAAATATAGAGTATGCTGATAGAAAGGCCACTTACATAATCAGATAACTGCAGAAATGAGATTATAAAAAGATGATTATTGCATGTAAACACACTTAGTGCATGGGTAGAACTGCACAGAAACATCTGGCTACACGTTTGCATCCATCATGTTACCTATGGGAGAGTTTAGAAAACCACCTTTTCTAACACACCATGATAAGACACCATGCTGTCCTCCCCATGGCTGCAGTTGCCTTCCAAGAGAGGGTTCACATATCCAAAAGTTCACAAATCCAACATAGTGAGCTTAGGCACCCAGCGTAGAGTGATCTGCCTTTCATTTACTTTCCTACTTTCAGTTGCCACTGTTATAGCTTGTCACTTTTTATCATTACCAAAGTGATCATTTTATACTCAACACCAGACATGCTTTGTTAAAAATAGTGCCTAATAGATCTAACCTACTGCACCGCCACAAAATTATTTGTCATTTATTGGACATCTTTAAGGCTCACTTCTTATTGGGACCTAATGTATGCAAAACTTTTAGATCCAAATGATGCATACTACCTTGCTATATAGTATGTTAAAACAGTACGCTACCATTTGTAACATTTTTTCGAGTTCGGAGAAAGCATAAATATGCCAGATTTTCAGAAGTTATGTAGTTATATACCTTTTATGTATCAAACAGTAGCTAAGCTTTTGGACCAGTCATGTGGTACCAGTGTAATTGGGGCAGACATGGGTTTGACAACTACTTCTTTTGTTTCATGGAATAAAGCAATGGCATTAAAAAGGAGCATAGTCATGCCAGTCCTACCCCACCCACCTCTCTCCGTTACTGACTTTCTGTGAAGCATTTCCTGTCCACTCATCCCTAGCCCTCATATTACATTTCCCATACTCAGAGAAAATGGATCAGCGTGATGCTCATAGCATGCAGTGAGAGTGATGGAGCTGAAACACAGGTCCACTGATGGTTTGTTAGTGATGCCATCTTGCTCTATGATAAGAAAGACTGGGCTGGACTGAACCAAATCCTGAAGCTGACCCTCCTTTGCATGTGGTGCATGTCTAAGCGACTCCAGTTATTACTGAATTTAGCTTGGGTTTTCCATTCTTATCACTTAGGTACATTTTACTCTTTCATAAACTGTAGCTGCATGTCCATGGCTTAAGATCAGGCTGACCATCATTACTGCCATTTCCTGGGTTCATTTTGGACAGAGTGCAGCATGGCGCTTAATGTGCCCTGATGATTACACTCTCTGCCATATTTGGTGATTAGATCCCGCTTGTGCTTTTTGAACTCCTTTTGTGATCTTAATGAGCACTGACCGTTGGCTGTTCCCCCTTCCTTCCTTGTCCTTACTGCTTTTGCCAAGTTATGTTCTCACATAGCATTCGAAAGTTCACAATATACACTGCTCCCAAAAATGATATTTCATTGGGGGGGTATTTTCATTTTAAATACCAATTTTTGTGAGCAGTGTATGTCCCAAAAATTGTGAGATTAAACCACATCAGGCTCAAATGATGCTCAAGTCCTGGTGCAAAAAATGGAAATTTCTGACGCAATGGAACACAAGCATCGGTGCTTAGCAGGTTGTCCATGTTTACTTTACACTTAAGTGCTGGGCAGTGTTTAATGATGGTCACCAAGGAAAAAGAGACAGGGGGGTGTATGGGGGATGAAAGCCCAAAGCCCATAGGAGACATGATCTTGACAGAACTAAGAGTAATCTGATTAATGAAGGGCAATTTTGACCTGAAAATCATTCAAATGCCTTTTTCACCAGGCCAGTGCTACGTCCAATCAGTGTGTTCGTTGCGGCTTGTGATTCAGCATAAAATTCCCCTTGCTGACACTTTATTTCATTAAAAGTTTCTTAACAGTTTCAGACATCTCGAAAGTGCTAATAGCACCTCTGCGGGTGTGACGTGAGTCCAGCTGAAAGCTGTGGCTTCCTGTGGTCGTGATTATGGGATAGAAGAAAGCCAGAAGCTATAATACTATAAAAGAAGTTCCAAACACTCAGCCGTCCAACAGCCTCTCTTCACCAGATTTCTTGGCTGTTCCTCATGACAGTGTTGGATGAGAAGATCAGAATTTGGCAATTTGCAAGGAAAGCAACCGTCATGGAAAATACACACACATGGACACAACACAAGACTGTAAATACAGCTATGCTGATGACACACTCAAAGTATGGATGCTCAGGGCACTGACACCATCGGGATCTGACACAATCTCATTTTAACTCTTCTTCATCCACATAGTCACTACTTTGTTTTTCCAGTGAATAGAAAATGTGACCGAACCTGAATTTCCAAACTAAATACATTTTCTGTAGATAAAAGGTACGCACAATTTAATAACCGTCCTTACAATGTCCATTAGCTTTAATGACCAAAATCTTAATCTTAAGTATAACTAATAATAAAGGTGTGTGTGTATTTTACTACCATAAATATTACTTATGTCATACTTTAATGCTTTGTTTCCATAATTTTATTTCTATTTTATTTGCATTTGATTTGCTACAGATGCCCTAGACACTGACTTCAGTGAGATTAAGCAGATAAGAAAACGAATGAATGGATTTTTTTTTATAAATATTGATTTTGCATTAGTTATGTGCATGTGTTGTGCAATGACTTTTAGATGTTTACTCTGCTTATCACTACTAGTGTCATGTCCGCTTAACCAACGTATACCTTGAAGTGCCATGTGCCAGTCATTTGACCACTATTCCTTTTGACCATAAGTTCCTGCTAGTGGTTCCCTGCTGATTTACCTACTTAAAGTATTTAAATGGCAACTGCACTGCCTGTTATATAAACTCATTCCCTGTTGGTTGTGTGCAGTCAGTGAGGTATGCTTATTCAAGTTCATATTCCATCGTGCAAGTTTACGTTTTGATTCTACAGTATGTGTGAATCGTACGTTAATGTAGGCTTGAAAATGAAGAACAGGGGATGTTTGTGTCTAGAAAAGGGTCACAGTTAATTTCAACCAAGCAGACCTGATTTCCTTTGTTTCAACATGTCCCAGAATGTTTGTATGTCTATTGGGCAAAGGTTTCCACTCATATTTGCATTGAATCATTTAGCAGTTGAGTCAAAGGAAGTGCCTGATCACCCATAGCATGTGTGCAGGTGTCACACTGGACATAAGAGTGTAAAGTGGTGGTGTGTCATTGGCCATAAAAAGGACCTCATGGTGACATGAGCACAGTATCTCCTGGAGGGCTGTGAAATAAAGTGCCCATAGGTATCAATGAATCAAGGATAGACTTCAAGGACACCAAGTGGATGATTTTCAGAGTATAGCCATGTTGTTTTGTAGCTCAGGTACACGGCTAAGTCTCACAGTTTCAGATTTCAGGTAGCTAGGGTGGTTTACACTATGTAGCTCAATAAACCCTTTAATAGCAGGAACTGAGACATGGCAGCTTCAACAGAAAGGGTAAGAAGGACATAAGTGAAACTGACATTTATTTAGTGGCCGTGTACTGTATTAAATTTACAATTGAGCTTAATCGTTAGGGTTATGAGTCTTGCTTAAGGACTCGAATGTTGCAGCTTGGTGGACCTCAAACCTTCTGTTTAGCAGTCCAGAAATGTAATGGTTAATCCAACGCTGTCTTCAAAAACTCAATATACTCTAAGTTTCCACAGTTCTCCTTAATATAAATACTGAGAGGTCCCAGTCCCTGACTCCCAGACACTAATAGGGAAAATCCTGTAGGTCTTTTTCAGCTTGTTACTGTGGTACAAAGTGTAAAAGGACTGGTGGACATTAGAAAAACACTGTAAATATCCTTTAACCACCAGTATCTGTCTGGGTACCAGTCTCAGCCTTTCCACTGGCACCATGGAAGGAGCCCGACTGCTGCTATCAAGCTGTGGTTTATAGGATTTGTTACCAATACATGGGCTCCTGATGCACTAAGATAGTCTATGGGGGATGGAAATCTCTTTAACCACACAGGTAGATGATCCAGCTCCATCTAATGTCACCCTGCAGGAGGGATAGTCAGTGGCCACCAGGGTTTGGGTCAGAAGCTTGATCTTTGACTTACCCTGACAATATCTTTGATGGATTTGAAAGAATTTAGCATGGTATGCCCACTGTGTGTGTATACAAGCAGAAGTTCATTTGTGTGTGCTCCTTGTTTGTGAGTGAGCAAAGGAATTGTGAATGGTAAAGTTTCCTGCCCACGAGCCCACTGATATTTCAGAACTGTAATCTTATAACACTTTTAAACAAATAAAGCTCCAGTGCAGGTTTGGGGACCCTCCAAGCATTTTAGAAACAGTCACTATATGGACTGGCCATTACATACAATCAGAGGTGTCAGAAGTACACAATTTCTTTACTCCATTAAGAATATTACTTAACTGTTAATTAGCCATTTGAGTAAAAGTTAAATATGGCTTACGTGTGTTACTCAAGTGGAAGTATTAAAGCTACTAAAAGTACTGAATGTTAAAAAGTAAAGGATTTCCTCAATAAAGCTTTTCTAACTAAAATTTTGAAACACAATGATTATAATTAAACGCTAGATGTACAGATCTATGGCACTGAGGTATAACAATGGTTTGTGCAACTTTAATCTGCAAAACTTGTACAATAGACACTAACTTTAGCAAAGCGCAGAAAAAAACATAACAACAACTTTTTTCATGGACATGAGAAACGTACAAAATATTTGCGATTTTTTAATTAACTACACATGACAGCATGTGTAAATCACGACATTTAAGTCGATCAATAGTTATTGTATTGTAGTTACTATTTGGAATACTGTCACTGCATTTAAGTCGAACAAACTGCAGCTTTACCATTTTCAGAGCAGTTATTTTATACACTACTTAATTAAAAAAAAAAAAACTATGCAAAACCTTTAGAAGTGTTATATAAGTTTGTTTAGAAATATACTCCCTCCATTTAAAAATGTTTTATATATTCATCACAGAAATACAGGGTGAGCAAAAGCCACAGGACACTCTTTTATTCCAGAAATAAAAGGGAAAATGATATGTCTGAATACCCCCAAGTAATGGGTGAGGCGGAATATCTTTTAGGGCATGTCCGAAACATGTCTGCCATTTTGGAGGCTGCCATATTGGACCAAGGACGTTTTTGCTGGGCCTCCAATGGGAAGGCGGTGGCATATCACAGATTTGCAATATCTAATATCTAATATAAAAGTTATCAACACAAAAATTTCAAGGCATTTGTTGTTCATCACAGGTACCTGAAGATGGAATTCTGCCTATGTCCACTATGTACAGGGAACGGAGCTGCCGTTTTATAGCCACAGACTTCAACAACCGACACCCAGAAAGATCACCAATTTCACACAGCACTGTTACATCTTTTAAAGCCAAATTCCAAGAAACCAGGTCTGTGGATGACAAGCCACATAGCGACCATCTGAAAAAAACGATACCAACAAAAAACATGAACAATGCTTTTGGCGGCATTTGTGAAAAGTCCACAACGCAGCATGTGACGTGTCCTGTGACTTCTGACTCACCCTGTAAAATTCATTGTAAACAATTAAATAAGTTGCATATAATACCCTGCACAGAGAAGGTCCACTGCACAAAATGCCAACTACTTAAAACGTTTACTGCACAGAAGGCCCACCACGTGGAACACCCACTGCACAGATCATCTGTTACACAAAGTTCTTACTACACAGAATATGCACCACATGGACTGCTGACTAAACAACACAGCCACTACACAAATCACACTGAACACAACGGCCCACTACAAAAAACAGTCACTACTTTGGATACCCACTACACAGTCTGTCCACTGCACAAAACTGTTTTACAGTATGTCCACAGTATACAACAACCACTACACAAAAGAACACCTTGCAGGTAATCCAGGCTAAATCCATAATCTACAACTTAATAACTGCTTACAGTTATTCTCTACACGTTTTATCGACATCATCATAACTACTTGGGTTAATTTTAGAGTTTGGAATAAATCCCATTTAGTAGGAGTTCTATGACAGTAATAACGGGAGCCCACAGCCCAGGAAAGCCGTGTGACATGTCTATTTGTGTAAGTATAAATAACAATTATGTTTAATGATGATTATGTGTAGCCCTGTATTCACAAAAACAGCTTCTCTTCACACAGGAGCCAAAAGGTGCAGTTATTTGCCTCTTTCTTGATCATTGTGCTTCGGGGCCACTTTCAGTTAACAAGTTTCAAAGAGAGATGGGAGACTAAACAATCTCCAGTTTGAATTTTCCACGCTTGAGAGTTTGCACATGTGCACTGAACACTGAATATTAATTAACATGATCTGTTAGAGATACTGTTTCAGGTCACACAAGTTCGTGTACACGATTCAGTGTGAATAGAAAGCGTTCGAGTGTACTCTGAAGGCGTTCAGCATCTGTTTGGCTCGTTTCCCAAACTCCCATCTTTATGCTTTGCCGTGGCTCTCAGCTTTTTCTAAGTCACATTGCCATAGCAACAGACTCCAGGGGGAAGAGAGTGAGGGACATCTACATGAAAGATAAGCAACCAAGAAGACACATTACACATACATATTTCTGATTCCTCAGCTCGCACTGATAGCTTGGTTGCTTGAGTTTTCTGGAGATGCCACACACACAGTCATGCAGATGAAAGATGCGGTTATTTGCGTCATACCCAGGATAGGCAGGACATTTAGTTATGCAGTCCGTTCGCACATACAAATATATAGCAAAAGTATGTGGACAGCCCATTTAACTACGGACCCCTGATATTTCAGCCCACTAGCAACTTTGTGATATAAAGCCTACAGGTAAATAATCTGCATAAACAAACAGTAGCCGTAGAACAGACTGTACTGAACTCTTTCAAGGGTTTCCTCTTTCACAACAAGTTAGTTTATCAACTTCCCGGCCTGTTCTGTTAAAGTACATAATGAAATGGTTTGTCAGTTTTGATTGAGAAATTGTATTTGCCCTAATAAACAGACCATTCAAGCAGCAAAAAAATCCCATGTTTTTGAATGTCCAAGATTTTTGGCTATATACATTTATGTCATTTAGGAGACACCCTTATCCAGAGTGACTTACAATTAATCGTTTTACAATCCAAGCAATTGTGGGTTAAGGGCCTTGCTCAGGGTCCCAAACTGTGGCAGAGGTGGGATTTGAACCCTGGACCTTCTGGTCTATAGTCCAGTACATTAACCACCAGGCTACCACAATTCCACCATATATAGTGTATTTTATTTATTTTATTGCACCTTTACCCATGAATAATCTTATTTGAATTAGAAATGCCATTGTATTTTTCTGTCGCTTTGTAATAATATAGGACATTTGTGATTTGTATGCAGTATTGCTGGTGTTGCCCAGCAACAAACTTTAAGATAATGTTTTTCTACTCAGTGTCAAATGTCGAAAAAAACCAAATAGTGTACACAAAACAAAAGTGGCTGGTTCAGCTTTTTTTCCTGTTTACCTCACAAGTAAGCAAATTAAAAGTACTTTGTATTCTCCTTGAGGTAAGCAGCACTGTTTTGTCCGGCTGGTGCAGATGATCTAGAAATGTTGCCACGTGTAGCCATCTCTGTTCTGGTAGACATTTTTCCACTTTAACTTAATCCTATGGTTCATCTTAAGAAGCATATTGTGATTGACTTAATCTCCAGTGCTGCAATTGCATAGCCCTATGAACCTCTACTTCTTGAGTAAATACTATTTGTATCTTTACGGCTTACTTTATTTATTAAATATATAAGTAATTTCAGCTTTGAAAATGGGATTCAACTGTCCAGAATTATCTTAGGACAAAAACAAGTCCTGCATACCTCAAAGGTCATTAGGAGTTTGTCAGAATGCTTGTTTGTTTGCTAACTTGTACTAACTTGACAGGTACAAACAGGAAAAGTAAACAGTTATAACTTAAAATGCTTGATGTTTGACCATGTGGCCATTTCATAGTCGTGTTGAAATGGAATGTACTGTACAAAATCTCGTTTCAGCGCACTGCCAGAAGAACGAGGAATTTTTTTTCAATCTTGCTTTTCTCTGGGGAAAATCTAGTGTAATGGCAGCTTCAAGCTCTAAGCTCAAATGCCGAGGATTTCCCCATAAGATCAAGAGCAACTGTATACATATCCAAATTTCTCAGTAGAGCATAGGCCTGTTGCATAAGAGACCAGCCCCCTCCCCCTTCTCTTATGGAAGCCAAATCCCTTTCACTCACACACTGTAGCTGGAATCTCCTCACTACTCTTTTTCCATTAATCTAGAGAAGCAAAATGTGAGGTCTGAGAGCTTTCAGAACTGTTTGGACTACATTTTCATCAAAATGTTTGTTAGTCCTCTATTCCGAGGGTCCTCTGGGGATTAGAGCTCTGGGTGGCTTCCAGCAGAGGCACAGGGGGGACCTTTGTGTTGGAAATTACCATTCTGAGAAACCATTAGCAATAGAACACTGCAAAGGTCAAAGAAAATACCCTTCCTTCAAATGCATACCAGTAAAGCATCACAGGTTTACAAGCGCTAACTATTTTAAGTCGTAAGGGAAAGTTTATAGAGTATCTGACAAACACAGGGATGGACCAAATTAAAAGGTATTTTAAATCTTGCGTTCCACATACAGTGTAATCCTTACTTTTTTCCAACTAAGCTATGGAATGTAGATCTGCTTTTTATAAGGTTTATTTTGCATGCACACAAATACAGACTCTTTAGGAAGAGCAGGAATAATCCTGCTCAGAATAAATCCGAACACCTTTATTTAATGTGCATCAGTGTACGGTTTCAAATTACGGTATCGCACGTTTTGTTGGTGTTTTCATTGCAATGTACCGATACTAAAATTGTTTACTTTTCTTGTCAGGGCACAATGAATACCTAACAGGCATTAGCTTTTTTACCGGACATTAAAATTGCCTTACAACTGTTGTCCAGCTTTCAAATCTACCAGATATTTTTGTGAGGAGAATGAATTATGAGAATGTAGAAAGAATTCCTTTCATTTTTCAACGACACCCCAGTAAACCATGTCTCCACATTACACACAGATTATGGGGACCCGGTTTTTTCATGGTGATCTACATAATTACTTCTTAGTAAGCATATTTGGATGTTATATGGGGTACAGAATCTATGATCTACTATCTATACATCCAGCTCTACTCAGAAGTGTGAGTACACTTACTGAGATTGGAAGCACCTGCCATCCTTAAGGCAGGTCAATTTTATCATTATTAGGGGTCCCATGAGCTAGACACACAAAACAGATGTACATTTTAACATAAATATACAGCAGGTATTGGTTGTTTAAGTATTTGTTTGGTGGATCATGTGAGGCCATCACAGTTACCATCAGGCAGTCAGGTTGCTGAACTCTCTCCCTGATCTGCCTCCTTCTGCCTCTTACCCCCGTAACACTCAAACTCTGGACCACACATCCACACAACACACAACTCAACTCAATATTGGACTCTAAATCAGTACTGGACTACAAGTCCATGTTCTCATTCTATTTGCACTACTGCTATATTTTGACTGCATATGTCACTTTAACCTCAATTTTTAATCTTTACACATATCCAAATTGTATTATTTTTTTTAACATAGTTACATAGTGTGTACCGACCACTATATATATACTCTATTGCATATGCCACTTTACTTCTGATGTCAATATCAGTAAATATACATACACAGACTTTATACTCATACAGTATTTTCTCACTGCTACCATAATAATAATTTTTATACTTATTATTTATTTATGTTTACATCATGTTTAATGTTTAATGTTGCACCATGGGTCTAAGAGAAACGTAATTTCAAGCCTGTGTATGTCCTGAACATATTGCAGATTTGACAATAACTTTGACTTTGATTTAATTACATGTAATTACTGCTTTTCTGTTTGTCTGTGTGTGTAAGTATACAAAACAACTCCATTATTGCATATAATATTGCTTATACAATGTGAATTTTCTGCGAGTCTGGAACAGATTCATTCAATTTACATTATTCCTTATGGCAAAAATTATCTCTGGTATTTGTCCTTTTCAGCACTTTACATGCCTTCTGGAACAAATTAACAATGAATACCAAGGTCCAACTGTAGCTATACGTATGTGCAGGGGATCTTTTGGGGATTATTATGGTCTGTTCAGACAGAAAGACATATATCTGGTCCTGAAGTGATCACATTTCTTCCTCCGATCTCTCTGATCAAAGCCTATTTCTTCATCCCCTCTAGGAGGACAGTGTGAGAGAAAGTGTCAGGAAAGTGGGAGAGAATGGGGAAAAAAGAGTGTTATTAGAGTGACGGGGTGAGATCCTGCGATAAAAATATCTCGCTCTACTGAACACAACCCCTGCATCTTATCATTTTCAACTGCTTTTCTATCCAAGACCAACATCAGCTAGCAGTGAGTCATATATTCTGAAAAAGTCACCCTACACTTTACTACAGTGGCCTGACACATAATAAACTCTAAGTAGAGCTTAGAGTCAAACAACCAAGACAGAATCTGAGAGAAACTAAATCCTCAGCAGGAATTGCAAGTGGCAGATGGCATGGTTTAATATGTAAAAATGTAAAATTGCTGATGTAGCCGTAAAAGCCTATAAGCTTTTACATTTTGGGGTAAAATGTTACAGATAAATTACATATTTGATTATTTTTAAATGTGAAAAATGATCATAGGCAGGTGGACCTATTGTGTCACTCTGGTTGCATCAAGAAATAAAGAAAAAACAGCATAAACCAGCAGGTTTTGGTAAACATTTTACAGTGGGAAACTGTCTGGTAATCATTAGAAGAATGAAGGGTGCAGACTGGGGAAACTAAGGTTATGTCTCCATACTTCTTATGGGGTGGAGTTTCATCAACGTTTTTTTAGCAAAATGTAACAATGTAAAAATGTCGCTCTGATTGTCCTCAACAGCGGAGGCAGGTCCCACCAGAGTGCAGAAACTCCCTCCATCGGTTGGACATTAGGAGACTATGCGCCTCCAAGGACCTCCCACTAAGGACTCATTTTATAATCTATTTTGTTTTACAATTTTGTTTATTTTCAATTTTTTCTATTACTAATTTAATAATCTATTACTAATTTAGTAATGAATTTTTTTAACCGAATTTGGTATAATTTAATATACTATTAGTCTTTATTTAATTAACATCTAGGCCACTCATGGAGGACGGGTCCCCTGTTGAGTCTTGGTCCTCCCAAGGTTTCTTCCT
>JAVSBV010045060.1:0-11117 GCA_033117975.1 Parotocinclus spilosoma
TGAAAAAAACTGTGCTTTTCTTTCAAAAATAAGGAAATTTCTAAGTGACCCCAAACTTTTGAACGGTAGTGTACTTCTCATTAAATTAGATTTTAGAACCAATTCATGAACAATTGGAAAATATTTAGAGAAAAACACATTCTTTAAATACAGCCAACCTTAGCGAGAAAATAAACTGAAATTGTACCTAGGTGGCCTATTTTTTGTGTATAAATGTTGAAAACCATTTGAAACACGTTTAGAGCTTAGTGTGTTTTCTTTAAAAACTAACCAGGGATTGGTGAGAAGATATAATGTGGCATATGAAGATGCAGCATATGAAAAATGTAGTGAAACACCTACTTTTTGGACATCCTATTATGAGTCCATGGACATGAATATGAATGGGGCGGCTGCGTCCCAGCATTTCTGACCTCGGATCTCACCTGTGCAATGTCTGCCCGTCCTGTCTGCATCCGTGTGAGCCTTCTCCGTGCTCTCCAGGTTCCTCCCACAGTCCACAGATGAATACTTGGTTAACTGATTATGTGAAATTGGCCTCATCTATCTATGTATGACTAGTTTCGAAGTAAGCTTGTGTTGGTCATCCAGTAGCCATTGATGCAGAAAGTAACATTAAATGAACTAACCAATCAAAAAAAAATCAACATTAATTTGGAGTTGGAACCTCCACTCCTCTGGGAAGCCTTTCCAGCCAATCTCTTGAACTGTGTCTGTGGGATTTCTTGCCCATCCATCCAGAATAGTATTACATTTACACTAATAGCATTTATAAACAGCTCTATTGTAATCAATCGCACATTATGATATTTACCCTTGCATGTGTCATTTTTCTGTCATGGCTCCAGTGCTGTTTTCTGTCAATACATGATGCAGGCATAAGTGTGACCTGGAACGGGCCTCTGGATGGGGTTACTGTTGCTGGAGCAGGAAAAGATGCACTTACTGTCCGCCCCTCTTTCAGGCAGTCAGGAATGATGTTTCTTTTGGTAGTTTAACACAAAGTTTAACACTCCAGTAAACGCTGACATTCTTGACTGTGTGCATCCAGTTTTGAAACAGTTACTTGACTGGCATGCACAATGTTCCAGCTATTTTGGTTTGAATTGAAGCAGTTACTGCAAAACAGACCTCTGGAAACCTCAACAACATCTTTGTGACTGAAAGAACCATCTAATGGGTTTATTACACTGGGATTTTTAGCTCTCCAGGCAGCACAGTGACTCGCTGTGTAGCACCGCCACCTCTCAGCAAGAAGGCCCTGGGTTCAATGCAAGGATGGAGCAACCTGGGTCCATTCTGTATGAAGTCTGCATGTCCTCCTCATGTTCGCGTGAGTTAACTCCAGGTACATGCATGTTAGGTTAATTAATTAAAATAAATTGGCATTGATTTAAGAGTGTATTTGACCGGTGTTTACCATAACCTTGTATATAGATGTGACCTTGTGTGTGTTGTTGTAATGGCCAGTGATGCCGATAGGAATGTAAAATAATCTAAACAACACCTTAGGTCTCCAGGATTCTTTCAGCCTCCTGGTGAAATTCACATGCTCAGTAATTGTAGGTCAGAACTGTTCATTATTAACCCAGGGAGACAGGAGGACTGTGTGATGTGGAACCATACTTTCAAAATGGATGTCTGTCAGGATGTCTGCTTCGTCCTCATTTCTCCACTTTGAACTCCAAAACTGGATCTGTAAGCCGAACTACAGCTGTGTCTGTGTGGATTTCCAACACAACCGTATTTGTTTTTAATAAAGGGTTAAGAGTTAATATAATGTATGACTAGATCTAACAAGGGGCTAAGGTCTAATCTGTAGCTAAAATGGTGGCCAGATGTCCAGAGGTTTAGGTCGGACACCAGTACAGACACTTTAGTCCACTTTTTGAAACAAATTACTGTGGTTAAACTTTTCATCCTTGGTCAATTTGTCGGCTCAAGTTCATGTCAAAAGAAACACATTTTATTTCATTGATTAAGAGCAACAAGTGATATCGTACCTCACCAAAGGTTCAGCCCACCCTCTAAATGCTGATATGAACTTGGCTTTGTCTGACTCATGTTATTATTAGATGATCATTGCATGTGTTGTTACTAAGAAAACAATGCATTTGTCTCCATGTTTGTGCCAATCAGTTTCATATAGATGTGTCTACATTAAATTATTAACCCCATAAATGTTAAAAGCTCACTGCTAACATTTCCCTTATTTCCCAGAAATCATAACCTCGAGCCAAAAAGTTTTTTTAAAAAAATTAAAAAAAATTCTAATTGTATATATGTTTTAAAAATGTCAGCACTAACTTAAAACATCTTCTACTGAACCCTGAAGATTAAAAGGTAAGCATTGTTTCCGGTTTGTATTGTAAATTATGAATCACCAATATGAGATGGAGACTTTGTATGTTTTATGATGTCTGTATTTCTACCCAACAGCGTAATTCAATTATGGTAATGGTTTGTGCTGTGGTGCTTATGCTTATGTCATGGTGTCACACTTCACACCTCTTTAGAACTTGAGAGTTGCAGGACTGGAACCACGCTCAAACAGCATCTCTGTTGGGATTTGAACCCAGATCTCTGAAGCTGTGAGGTGACACCAACCATGTCACAGTTGTTTGTCACAGTTCCAAGCGGAATAATGCATAAGTTTATTTTTTATTTAATTATTTCTATGGGCTATTTCTATTTTATTTATCCCTGTGTAACAGGATTAACAGGTTATTTGGATTAGTTGTTAATTTTCCATAGAAAAACAATAGAAATGCTGTCCACCTTTGTTGTTATTAAATACCTGGATGTTAAAATGGATGCAGTTAAACTATTCAGGTAAGAGGTTTATTGGTTTGACCATTTATTGGATCATGTGAAAACATTTAACATAAAGCTTTGACCAAAAAAAAAACGTTGGTATATGTAATGTCTGCCCAGTTTTCTACCTGGAGATCTAGTTTCAACCCTAATCCAGATAATCCACTGGATAGACAAAGGTGTGTTGGTTATAGATATTTGTTCAGTTCTAATGTATAATTGGATACATCAAAGTGCAATCACAGTTATAGTTCATTTGGATTATTTCCCTACTGCAAAACAGATGAATAAAAATTAATAGAAGGAGAGGCCAAAAGTTTGAGCGCACTACTGCAAATGCTTGTTTGGATCCTTGCAGAAATGATTAGCACAGTGGAGGATAATGACTCTACGATATGTATAGTCTTTTGTATGAGACGATGTTATTGAATACGCCTTGTGTATGTGCTGCATCAACTTCAGGAGTCAGCTATGCAGAACAGAATTAAACCAGCAAAAACATACTCAGCAAAACTGTATAAAAATCATTCTGTAAAAAAAAAGAGCCTAACAACAAGGAATTAAAAGCTGCTGGCAAGTTTCCCTTACATTTTTAATTTTTAGATTTTAGATTTAAAGCGTTGTCTAATTATCTTAACTTTTTGTCAGTGTCTCACACCCCTACTCCAGAGTCACCTCACCTAAACCCCATCAAGCATTAATATGAACTCTTGGAGAGCGAGAGAAAACCAAGCATTCAGTAACTCCACAAGATGCACTATGAAGTATTGTTAAGTCATGCTGGATAACATATTAGATTTAGGTCCATCTTGTTGAGTCCATGTCAGCTCGAGCGCCCACTAATGCCATTACAACAAATAGTGAACATATCAAATATCAATCAATCATAATCTATGTTATCACATATGCTGATTATATGATTAGCAATAGAGGTGGGTGGTATTAATTTTTATACTATATACAGTATATTGTATTGATCTTGTAACCTGTCTATTTGGTTCCATCTAGTGATCACTATGTGTCAATAACACATTGTTATCTGTGGACTCATCTGTCTTTTGACTGCTCCAGTGCGTGAAGCAGAAGTTTGGTGCATTGCGTTTTTAAAGTACCGTAACAATTTTTAAATACCGCATGGTATTAGTATTAGTGGTCTCAGAATGTTGGCCCCCTCTGTTTATACAGTATGATCACGTGGTGTTTGATTAGCTCTTGAAGAATAGAGGATCAGACCCAAGTTCAGCCAGAAGAGCAGCAGCACGTCTTTAGCAGGACTTATGATCACTGAACTACTTCTTAAACAGTTCACAGACGGAGGGACTCTGAGCTCAGGGATCATCCCTGCTTGAATAGACATGTTCTGTGGAATAAGATCAAAAGTAAGGTTTATAAATAAAAATGAACTGTAAAAGAATCTGCATTGTGGATGATGCACAGCACTTGTGTTACTTGTGTTACTATTACCAGAACTTACGTTTAAATTTGCGACAATTATTTTCTGTTGAATCCTCTTCAGCTTTTCCTCATAATCCGTGATTGACTTGTTATCCCAGTTCATTGTCTCCATCATGTGGATCCAGTGTCTTGTTAAATAAAAACTACAGGTGATTCAAAAGGTGTAAGAACATAGTCAGTCATACAGTCAATGAAGTAGCCTTACGTTTTGTTTATGCCCATCTCAGTCATGAGGGCCTGTGAGTTGGGTAAACCTACACAGCTACTAAAGTCCATTGCCGGATAATAGTATAAAAAGGCTAGGCACATTTCATCTGTTGTGCCCAGACCCCCCTGCAGGCAGAATAAAGAAATTACTGTCTGAAAAGGTAAAAAAAAAAAAGAATTAAAGGAAAAGAAAAAGTACAGGCATCATTGTTTTTATGTTAGAATGTTTTATTATATTCATGCAAGTTTGTGTTCCAATACTGGCCACATGTAGATTTGTATACATGAGTGTGTGATGTATTTGGTATTGTATACGTCCTTATCCAGAGTGACTTACAACAGGTATAGTCTTACAAAGCGAGCAGTTGTTGGTTAAGGGCTTTGCTCAAGCAGCAGCTTAGCACACGTGGGATTTGAACCCTGGACCTTTTGGTTCAGAGTCCAGTACCTTAACAACTAGGCCACTGCAGTCAGTGCGCTGGGTTGACATCATTGATTCCAATTGAAATTTGAATCTGAAAATGTTGTTAATTAATTCCTATTAGAGATTTTCCAATTTGAAACTTGGATATAAACAATTCAGTCTGATTGCCTCCTAAAATAAACAGCACACCACCCAGCGCAGTGTTTGAACCATGTCTGTATGCCAAGCGGGTTCAGGCTATATTGATCAAAAAAGAAGAACAATAATAAGAAGTATGAGGGATACCAATATGAAGTGATTTTTTGTTTGTTTTTGTGCTGTAACAAACCCAGGTGAGTCCAGTTCGATTAGACGTGTCATATATGCATTCCACCACCAGCTTGTCACCCTATTAAAGAGAACAGGAGTGTTTAGTTTGCTTATAAATGATTGAGTTTGATGTTTTATCCTTGTGGATGTGGACGCCTGGGTGCTGCAGCAGCAGTTCGCTAGCCCATCCCCACAGTGTTGGGAGTCACATGCAGACACATATGACTGTGTCTAATGAAAGGGAGGTCAGTCAGAGGATTGTCTCTTGGCACATCCCACTCGGGGCTGTCTGGGCATAGGTCCTGGAGCCCAGACCAGGAAAAGTGGGGTTAAATTTGAAACATTCATTCACTTTCTTACCTGCTTAATCATGTAGAGGGTTCGAGAGCCTTGGGGTTGGTGGGATAGGGCACAAGCCATAAACAACTCTACACAGGAAACCAATCCATGGTAGGGCACACACACTCACAGCACTTTAGAAGCCTAATTCAAATGTCTTTGGACTGTGGGAGGAAACTGGAGCATCCGGAGTAAACCTTTACAGATTCAGGGAGGGCTCAGACTACTCTGAAGGCAACAGTGGTACCAACTGAGCCACCATGCCACCCATTCCAAAACACAAACAAATAAATAAATGTGCAAACAGACCACATTTGGTTAAAAAAAACACAGATATTTTAGCAACTTGTCACCTACCACTTTAACTGCCTTTGTTTTTCCCAGGTGTGTGACTTGCTGGAATTCAAAATCATAGTGCTCGTTCATAGCTAAGAAATCGATCTGCTTTCCATCCCTATATTTCACACAGACAAAGACATGAATGTCACATGTTATCAGGGCTATACTTCTTTATCTTGTTTGTACTTTTCCCTTTGTGTGCCGTTCTTGTTTCTGGATAATCGACACCATTTTTTAGCTCAGAGAACACAGGGCGTTTCAGACTGCCCCCAGTCCTTTGGCATTGTACAATGCCCTGAGATTTTTAATCTCAAATCATATAGAGTACCCAGTCTCAGGTATATTTCCCTGCTTTTCTCCTATTTCCATACCTTCTCATATTTCACCCCTAATTAAAGCTTTTTACTAAACCTTGCTCCTGACAGGTGTAGTACACTGGTGTGTCCCAGGAACCCCTTAACATTATGCCATAATGGACCATGCCCTTCACAGTGAAAACTCAAACATAGTACACACTTCAAGGTCAATTCCTCAAGCCAAATTGTTCTACTGTGCATCTGTTGAATTAGCCACAATGACCTTCAAATGTATTTACTGATAACGAATATTGATTTTAGTTTACAGATATGTGAAGTGGGAAAGAATATATAACTGTCATTAATATAATAATAATATAATAATATAGCTGTTTAAATATAGGAGCGGTCCAGTGGTCAGCTCTGTTACATCACAGCTCCAGAGACCCAGTTTGGCCGCATGGACCATCCAGACTTTTAATAGCTGAAGTCCAGAAGTCTGGGTCTGTCATGTTATGGGGTTGTGTTTGTGCCCTTGGCAAATGTAAATTACACTTTTGTGATGGAAGGACTAATGCAGAAAAGAGCATTGAGGTTTTAGGGCACATAAGCAGCTAACAATTTTTTTCAGGGACATCTATGAATTTTCTATGCACAACTTGCCAAATCTGAAAAATCAGGACTGAAATATGCAAATCCCTTCCATTCTTGCGTTAAGGTACATCATTTTTAAACAATTCAATTACTTTCTCACACCTTTGGTGACAAACTGTAGTTCATCTCATCATCTCTGCTCCTCAAAGACTGTTTTGACCAAAATCATGATTACAATTACCTGTTGACATGCTCTGTTTGAAATCGTTTTTTAACTCATTACAAGCCCTAAATGTTTTTCAGGTCTGAAATGCAGGAATTGAAATGAAATTGACCAAACAAAGAAAAATGTTTTTGCAGACAGGGTTCATATTGTCTGCAAATAAATATCGAGCAATCTCACTGACTGTTGTCTGCCGTATTGTTTTATTTTCTACATGGGCACTGTCACATAAACAGTTACTGGGACAAATGTGTTCTTCTGCACCACTGTATCCCACGTGCCACCAAAAGTATGTTACACAATTCATACTGTGATTTAATGTATCTATTTTAAAAATATGACGTAAATATTGTAATGCAACAAAGAACACGTTCCCTCTTCACTCACCACAAACAAAGGCTAGTAACACTGAGATGACACAATGTTAAAAGACTGAACTACACTGCTCACAAAAAGTAGTGAAGTATCCCTTACTTTTTGTGAGCGGTATGTGTTTTTGATGATAACACAGATGCATGAACTTAAAGGAAAGTTAGTGGTATTCATACATGCTTATAATAAACAGTGTCTCTTTAATCATTTACCTGAAGTGGCCGACTCGGACCTTCCGTCCTGCCAGGTGAGTGTGTAGAATAGCTGCAAAAACCTGCATGTCAGTTGACTCAGAGGTGATCTAAAGAGTATGGAGAGTAACAGACATTCAATAACATCCATTAATAGTCCTCTAAGCGCTAAATGCCAGGAAACTGCTCCTCGCAGTGCAGGGCAAAAGTTTTAGGCCACCATTTGAATTGCTGTTTCAGCTATTGTAAAAAAGACATATATATGGTCATTAAATCATGGCCAAATTAACAAATCAAACTTTGCATGTTGATTTACCCTGTTGCTTCTGCAAAATGAGGGCCTCTCCTTATAATTGAGAAATCCCAGTAAAGCTAGTGTTAATTAACAGCTAAAGATCTGTATGATGCCTGGTTCTTAAACCACAGACTTTAATCTACTTCTCGTCTTGTGCAGTTGTGCATATGGGGTTTCTGCTTCTTTTTCTATCCCAGATAGATATACTTTACCTTTTTTGTCAAGACAGTAGAATATAAAACCTTCTGTCTTCTGTTTAGTTTCTTTGAAAATATTAAATGTTTGAGCATTATGATCAAAAACATATTGAAGGAATAAAGCCCCCACTGTACCTCTGGGATATAGTTGGTGTCACAAAGGCCATATGTGTGGAAGGCAGTGGCATTAGGTGGAATTGCATAGCTTTGGCCCATTGTTGCCACCAGTCCTGTCTGCACAATCCCAGCATCGTACTGGCGCAGTTGAGCAGTGTAATGTAACCGTAAGCCTGAGTTGTCTACACGGCCTGCCCACACAGAACAAAATTCACTATCTAAAATTCAAATGCCAGCAAAGTTCTGAAAGCTTTAAAGATTTAGATACAGTTTTGCAGCATGCACTTCAATCCTCACTCAATCAGTGTGGTGAGTCACATGGGTTTTGGTCGAAACCTGGTGGATGGCGTGCCAGTGAGCAAACCCCACTAAAAAGCCTGTTCAATTACATTACCTGCAGTTTTGATATAGTTGTTGTAGTGCACCTCAAGGCGATAGAAGCTGGCCTCTCCTCCCACGGGAATACCTGCCACCTCAGGAAGTTCAAAAGCCTGAAGATCATTTAAAAAACAGCATGAACATACAGGACTTCCAGTGTAAAGCAGGGGTGTTGCACCTGTCTATGTTGAAACAGCTTTTGCAGAAGAATGGTGTCACTTACCCCTCCTCCTACTCCCCATGCAGCCACAATCTGTAAGCACTCCAAGTTTGATGATTTGTAGCATTGCTCCTCATAGGGCTTGTTCACTGATGGTCTACAGCGGAACAGCAACAAGTGGTGCACTATGTCCTTATTCTCAATAATTGGTTCTATCTGTAAAGATACACTGGAATCAGGCTGATTGACAAATAATATCACACCCGGATAGAAATGGCACATTACTGCAAAACTTATGCTTGTAATGATAATGATAAATAATTACAGGTGTGGTCTGACACTGTGACACCCTCACTACACTCCCATGTTTCTGCCCAAACCATTTCTGGGTGTGTTCCATCTTGTGTCCAGGCTAGAAGTGGCCTAACATTGTATTAGATCCTCCTTTCAGTTGTACAGCTTTCCATTATAACCTTATCTATTTGTTCTAATATTGTAATTTCTTACATACTGTTAATTACATTCATACATGTAAATATACTGCTCACAAAAAATTATTTCTAAATGAAATATCCCACAATGTCCTTGCACTTGCACCCATTGACTGTGTCTATGTGACTGTAGTTGATTGCTACTTACACGGTAGATGTGGTATTTTCTGTCAAGTGCTGGTATTTCCATAACTTTGCAATGGTAGTAGGTGCTTAACTGTGGTACGGTAAACTTCAAAAGAAGGAAAATATGAAGTCTGTTTACTGCATCAAATCAAACAGTTACAGAAAAACATTTGTGAAGCTTCTAGAGCTACTGTGCAGTGAAATTACTTAATAAATAGTCTGATATTCACCAACTAAACTAATACCACTCAAGCAACTGTACTTTTGGAACCCTGCAATGATTTTGGCACCCACTCCAAGCTGTACATTTGCCTGCACCTAGTGAATTTCCAAATAGGCTTAGACCACCCCCACCTTAGTAACCTTGAATGGGATAAGTAGGGGTGAAAAAGGCTTTGCTTTTTGCTTTGCAATTGTACTTTTTCTGAAAACACTTATGAATCACAGGCTGAACTCTTTTTACTAACTGGTTAAACAGTAATGGTGAGAATGCATTTATGCAATTATTAATATTAATAATATTATATTATTTTTATATTATTAATATAATATTATTAAATATTCTCGCTTCATGTCTGATTTGTAACTAGATCATACTAAAAATTCTTATTTTTAAACCTGTTTTGTTGTTTATTTAACTTGTGTTTTGGTTCAGGGCAGCATGGTGGTGCTCTGGGAAGCACTATTGTCTCAGTGTTAAAATTGGTTCAGTTTTAGTGGAGTGATGCAATTTCTCTGGGTATATAGTTTCCTCCCAGTTCATGTCTCTATAGTGTCCCAGTGTAAGTGAATGAGTAAGTGTGTGTGGGTGAGCATGTGTCCTGTAATGGATTGACACCGTGTCCAGGATTAGTTCTCACCTTGTACCATATTACCTTGAATTGGATGAAACTAGTGGTTTTTACAGTGGGGTGTGCTCCCAGTGGTGGCGCAAAGCTATAGCAAGGGTGGCAGCAAGACAAATTAAAGAAATATGCTAAAGACACATGGTGTAAGTTCTGTGTTCTAAATTCCACTATATAGGTGATTGTCACTATTTTATTTAGCTTCATACAAACGATACAGTTGTACAATTTACAATGTTTATGTGTATGTGTGTGTGTCAGAGTGGGGGAGGACTCAAAAATATTATCATATACAAAATGGGGCCACTGCAAAATAAGTTTGAGAATCACTTGATAATACAATTGTAAATATTGAGTAAATGAGTATGTCTTTTGGCTATTCGGCTTGTTGCATCAATAATTTACAGGTGTCGTGTTCTCTGACATTCTCCTGTGACCTCCTGAATTATTACATTAGTCATTCTACCAATAATTCTAAGCTGACCAGGCAGCAAATATGGTCAAATACATGCTCATCTATCCACAGAACACTGTTACGAAACACATATTTGGTCTGTTTCAAGTTGGAGCTGTATAGCAGGGATAGTTGGAGAACAGTGGTTTTCTGAAAGTTATTTTGTTTCCTCTTCCACATCATTCCATCTTCGTACATCTTTATCCTCCTGAGACCAGGGCTTTTGCTTGGTGTGCATTTTTAATTTCACCTAGCTATTTGTGATTAATAGGACATAACAAGTATTGGAAATAACATTTGTCTTTGTACAAGAAGCTGTTTTTGCAAAAAACACCTGATCTTTATGAATGTTGTAGCTTTCTATTATTGCTAATATTACAGATACACAAATATATAATACTGCAGATATATATGCAGTGCATCCGGAAAGTATTCACAGTGCTTCACTTTTTCCACATTTTGTTACGTTACAGCCTTATTCCAAATTGTAT